>JAHDVE020009551.1:0-12994 GCA_022606495.2 Halesus radiatus | reverse complement strand
ATTGTGGATGCGGTACAATGGATCATCTACCTGAGATCAATTTTGACATACCAATTTTTTCTTTTAGAGCAACAACAAGAGGAGGATGGTGGAGTTGTTGATTTCTTAATCAAACCGAAGGGATCTCCACTATTCACAAATTGCTCTTGGGAAATAGAACCATCAACCAAACTAGTGGATGATCACATTCCGTTCACCTCTTGTATTTAAATTTGCCCTTAATTCTATTAACACTCGGCTTGTTCGTAAATCTAACTACTGATTTGACTAAGAATGTCTGATTCAGAAGAGATTAACGCGCAAATTGGAGAGGTCTCACAGATACTCGTTAAAGGGTCTAGATGGTCGAAGCTAAAAAATAGTACCAACACATCCATGATTCAATCTTTGGAATATATTCATTAGGTGGTAATCTTGCTTATCTCACCTGTAATTTAATGAAAGTCAATCCGAAGAGCAACTTTTCTGGGATTCCATAATCGCACTTGTTCCGGGCAGTTTTGACTCTATGCAGTATTCACTTTAAAAAATCATACTTTTTTTTCAATGTACAAAAATTTTACTCAAAAAATGTCTTATTCGAAGTCAAAAAAAATCTGAAAATTCAACTGCCGAACATAAATATTTAACCAGGGCAATAAGCCAAAATGTACTGGTTTTAACAAATTAAATATTTCATGCCTCGAAATTATATAATGCCCTACCAATCAAAAAAATAACAGAAATTAACATTTCTAAACTAAAAACTATGGCTTAGAGAACGAAGTAATAATCAACATTATGAGGACAATTTAAGAGGAACGGCCGCGCGGCCTGTTTCATACAAAACTTAATTTTGGATCATATTTCCTATATAAATATTGTTACGCAAATAAAAATATAAAAACAAAACGTTTAAAAAAAACGTTTTTATAAAACTTCGATATTTTAAATTATGTACGGCAAATTTGTGTTCCAACGTAAATTGGTCGTTTTTAATTTAATTAATTAATTAATTTAAAGTCACCTTAATGCTTATTTTCATTTTTATTTTGTTTTCTATTTCATTATATTTTCGAAGTAGACGGGGTAAAACAAACAAATAATTATTAAAGATGCCTCTAAAATCGCCAAAAATCAATTCCTTTAATGACCTATATTTCATATTGTAAAACAAAAGTAAATAAAATACTTCCCATACATACTAGATATTTACTAAACCTTTATTTAAAAAAAATATTTATCATTAGGTTTAGGTGAGTATTTTGACCTCAAATCCAAAATTAAGTTTTGTATGAACTCAGTCCGCGCAGCCGTTCCTCTTAATATAACTGGATATTAAATTTAGTACAACAAAAAGGTGCAGGCCGCCTCAGAACAGTAAACCCTAGTGTGGACTGTGAACACTGTGACTTTGTTCTTACATTGCCTGCGTTATACTTCCAAACTCTTTATATAATATTATTTATACTTATAATTTATTACTTAAGGCATATTCATCTACAGTCTTCTTTATTTATAAACGATTAAAAAAAAATAAGGTCTTTTTCGTTACTTCACGGGCCAATCTTATACAGATGTATTGTGTACACGATATTTACTGCTTTATGGAGTGGTAAAATTCGGAGCACGTTTATAAACAATAAACACAATGAAAATTTACGATGATATCGTATCTGCCGAATTCATTACGCCAAATTGAAATATATCGAACCGGGACCCTTTCGCGTCTTGACGAAACGACCGAGCCACGCTATAAAGCGGCCGCACATCGAGGATTTGTTGAATTCGTTTTCATCGAAAGGCCATTTTTCGACCGTTCGTGACGGATTAGGATGCCGGCGAATTGTGTCCCATTCCGGGGATTCGGCTCGGGACTCGGACGGGATTGGATTGGATTGGATTGGATATATTATGGAAGATTGCCATCGAGTCGACCTATGACAACAGTTAACGTTTGTATAGTTATTTTCACTTCTTTATAAGTCAATTTTTTTATTAATTTTAAATTCTTTGTAAGAAATATATGTATTTAAAAACACTTCTTTTACGATGTTAAAATAGGTTTAAGTATTTTTAATAATGTTACGTTTATTTTAAAATATATAACAACGTTTAAATTTTTTTTTTAATAATGAGCCCTGACGAAGCTTCGGTGAAGCGAAACCTGGTTGGCGATGGTTATTAATTCAATAAAAGTGGTGTTTTACAAATTGTGTTTTTTCATTTAATGTTTAAATATTTATTTTAAAAAGCAAATGAAGCTTCTATAAACCTTAATAAACCTTCCCGTAGATATGTGATTCCCAAAATGGGCAATGACGCCCACCAGTGGGCGATTTAAGTAGCTTGTGTGGCGATCAAGAGCTGGGTGATTCCCATCCATCCTTCATCCTTTATACAGTGCATTATTATGAACACTGTAGATAATTAAGCGAGATGAGATCTTCACTAGATGCAGTTTAAAGACTTCCGTTTTATAATATTTTAAAAGATTTCCCGATAAATTTTTCTTTGTAATGTGACTTTCCGAACGATTAGAATCAATAGCATTTATTGGTTTGTCCTTGGGCCTAGTAAATTTTTAGGGGGCGCTAAGAAAAACAAACTTGAAAGTATGCAATGGACCTAAAAACGTTGGAAACGACTGGCGTAGACTATAATAATGAAGTCAGATAATTCAAGTCAGAACTTGAATTTTTCTGTTCAAGTCGTAATGATATTTCATGATATCCAGAACTCAAAACCTTTTTCACGTTTATGCTTGACGTCATATTTTTTGTCCTCTCTTGTGCTGTAATTCGTAACAGTCATAAACAAATTTCACATTTGAGCCTACCGTTTAAACAATATCTCGTTTTAATAATCAGAAAATTATTTTTCAAAAAATGGAAGTGAATATTTTTCAAATCAATTTTGCAATATCGTCACCTTGGTTGGACAGGGTTCTAACTTCACATTACCTAGTTCTGAGGTGTCAATGTTTCCAAAGACGATTTCTCATAATCTATTTAACATTGTTTGATTTTGAGATTCAATTTTGTGTGAAGTATTTCAGTTTAACATGTACTAAAAGAAAAAAATAAATACGACCTATAATTACCGTTTTATAAGAACGAAGATAGAACCATGTGCAACCAGCTTGGGTATAATAATTCATTTCATAAGGTTCTAACTACATTTGGAACCTTGTTCAACAAGTTTGTTTAGTTTTGTGGTAGAAATACGAATAATTGGAACAAAATAATATAGAATATTTTTAATAAAATCTTATTTTTTATGGTATAAATTATAGAAAATAATGGAAAAAATAAGAAGTAGCATTTTATTTAAATTTTATAAAAAATTACTGGTATTTTATAAAAAAAATCTTCGTAGATAGATTTTTTATAATCAATATTTTAAAAGGGCAGTTTATTACTAATTATCTTGGAGTGACCTTTTGGTAAAAAAAAATAAAATATTAAAACATAAATTCTATCTTGCACATATTATGAAATATGGTGTAGCGGGGCACTCCTGAATTCAAGAGATTGATAATATTGATCGTAGCAAAGAAAATAACCTCTATAAATTTGAAATATTATATTATAATAACATTGTTGAATTTTATAAAGAAGTTTAAAATTGGTACAAAACATGATTAATTTCTCAAACCAGCGATTAAGAGTTAACGTTTTTCTCCAGTACACCCAAGGTTATAAGGGAGGTGCATTGCACTCTGCACAATCACGGGCACGTAGTATGGAGACTGTTTGATTTAATTTCGCCTCTCATCAGGGAATGTTCGTAGCGAAACTGTACCGAGATGATCTACAGCTACACAATGACACGGGAAAACGGTTCAATACAACATCCGTGTCTTGCAGGTTATGTAAAAAAATGTATTGGGTGATATCTTTTTGTTTTTGTTTAAATTTTAAATTAAATGTGTTTTTCTTAATTTTACGCTATGCTCCGGCTCAATTACATATACTATAGCCTTACTTTAGCATTTAGGGATGTGAGAACTACTCCAAAAAATCTCAAAAACGTTAATGCAACACAGCAATGTTTGTTTTAAAAAAAGTAGAACACGAGTAAACATTGCTTTCGCACTGGAAAAAATGGAATTGGAAAACGGAACTAGTTGTTGTATGAATTCACATAAAATTGTAGGGAAATGAGAAATACATTTTTAATAATAATAATAACAAAGCATTTATATAGCGAAGTTTTGTTTTATTTCACTTCAAGTGCTCTTTAAACTTATACCATTCATTTAAGACTAGGTTTTGCCTATTGCAGAGCTGCAATTGGTTATGAATAGTTGTGTATGTGTGTTTAAATGTGCATGAAGCAAGGAGTGTGTGTGTTGAAAATAATTTTTACAACGAATATTTGGAAAATAATTCTACTCACCCTCCTACCCCTACTCCAACTCCTACTTCAACTCCTACTCCAACTCCTACTCCAACTCCTACTCCAACTCCTACTCCAACTCCTACTCCAACCCCTACTCCAACTCCTACTCCAACTACTACTCCAACTCCTACTCCAACTCCTACTCCAACTCCTACTCCAACTCCTACTCCAACTCCTACTCCAACTCCTACTCCAACTCCTACTCCAACTCCTACTCCAACCCCAACTCCTACTCCAACTCCTACTCCAACTCCTACTCCAACTCCTACTCCAACTCCTACTCCAACTCCTACCCTACATCTACCCAACTCCTACCCAACTCCTACCCTACATCTACCCAACTCCTACCCCACATCTACCCAACCCCTACCCTACGACTACCACTATTAAATATTTAAAGAAAATGAAAAGAAAAAAACTTTCAATATTAGCTTTATCTCGACAAATGGGGCCTAGGAATTTGTTGCCAAATTTTTAATTGCCCAAATCTCGTTGCGTAGGTTAAGACGCTCAGTTTGATACCCATATCGGCAAAAACTACCCCTACCCCTACCCCTACCCCTGCTCTTACCCCTTTTCCTTCCCCGACCCCTACCCCACCCCTAGTGATTTTATTTTAATAAATGTGTTTTGCGTAATATTTTCCCTTAAAAATATGAGCCACATCTTGCAAAATGGGGCTTTGGAGCTAACTGCTAAGTTCAAGAGGAAAGTAAAAAAACAGCGCTATATAAATTTTTTAAAAAATCATACAAAAAATTGTCGTTTTCTATCAATAAATGAATTTTTATCGATTTTTTTCGTTCACTGAATTATTTGTTCGTTGTATATTTCAAATTAGTATTACAATATTACTCATATAAGTATTAATAATGGCACCGTGTAAAATCGCTTCGGCATTAAAAAAAACCGTAATTCTATTTCAACAAATTCGTTTATTTAAAATATTATTAAACCTTCAAAGCATTTTTTTCATACTATTCCGTTAGTTTTCTTTAAATACTTGGGTACCTACCTACCCGGAAATTAAATTCGAATGCTTTATTAGATAAAATTCTCACGTAGGTACTTTTGTATTTGCATACAATCTATGGAAAATTCTCTAAGAAAAATTATGCAATATGAGAGCGGGCGGGAAGGAACGAAATGGCGCTTTTTTTTATATTTCCCAACTGTCAAAAGTTTGAACGATTATTGTGGAAGTTTTCTCATGGGTTGCAATAGATGTCGCGATTTTCAAAACTTCCTACGTGTTTTTTAAAAGCGATTATCTATTTAGTTAACCTCTCCGATTCGTCTAAGTAAAGGATATTGTAATTTCGTGGGAGACGGCAAACGGTGAAGATAATTTTCCGCCGAGAGATCCGATTTTACCTTTTGTACGTAGTTTTTAAATATATACTCGGCGAGCCTATTATTTTTCTTTCACTGGCAACACGTAGGGTAAAAGATCGCTGGAAACTCGAATGAAGATCGAGCAGCGCCACCCGGCGGGTACGAAGATTGCGGTTGAAAATAGAACCGACTCGATTGGATTTGAATTTTTGCTTACTGATTTAAGGTTAGTTCTAGTTCTCGCCAATAGATGGAACCCGTAATCGTTCAATATCTTCGATACAAAATTTTCAGTAGTTTCCAGAGATTTTTTTAAGAATGCGAGTTTCGGTCCGCGGCTAACTTCAGTTGTCTGAATTTTTCCATACGTTTTTTGGCTACATCGATATTTGACCGATTCCGAGCCTTATCGTCTTTGAATTTCTATAGACGGAAGGTCGATTTTGGCTTGGTTTCGAAATCCCCTTGACTGCACGCGAATACGACCCTCGGGGTGTTTTAAATGGATAGGGCGCCAAGGTCGCTTTCGGCCGGCCAGGCGTGGTCTGAAAATCGAAAAAAGTTAGAACAATACTATATATACTAGGTTTTGCCTATTGCAAAGCTGCAATTGGTTATGAATAGTTGTGTATGTGTGTTGTAATGTGGATGAAGCAAGAAGTGTGTGTTGGAAATAATTTTTAGAACGAATATTTGGAAAAATATTTATACTCAACCTCCTACCCCTACTCCAACTCCTACTCCAACTCCTACTCCAACTCTACTCCAACTCCTACTCCAACTCCTACTCCAACTCCTACTCCAACTCCTACTCCAACTCCTACTCCAACTCCTACTCCAACTCCTACTCCAACTCCTACTCAACTCCTACTTCAACTCCTACTCCAACTCCTACTCCAACTCCTACTCCAACTCCTACTCCAACTCCTACGCCAACTCCTACTCCAGCTCCTACTCCAGCTCCTACTCCAACTCCTACTCCAACTCCTACTCCAACTCCAACTCCTACTCCAACTCCTACTCCAACTCCTACTCCAACTCCTACTCCAACTCCAACTCCTACTCCAACTCCTACTCCAACTCCTGCTCCAACTCCTACTCCAACTCCTACTCCAACTCCTACTCCAACTCCTACTCCAACTCCTACTCCAACTCCTACTCCAACTCCTACTCCCACTCCTACTCCAACTCCTACTCCAACTCCTACTCCAACTCCTACTCCAACTCCTACTCCAACTCCTACTCCAACTCCTACTCAACTCCTACTTCAACTCCTACTCCAACTCCTACTCCAACTCCTACTCCAACTCCTACTCCAACTCCTACTCCAACTCCTACTCCAACTCCTACCCTACATCTACCCAACCCCTACCCTACGACTACCACTATTAAATATTTAAAGAAAATGAAAAGAAAAAAACTTTCAATATTAGCTTTATCTCGACAAATGGGGCCTAGGAATTTGTTGCCAATTTTTTAATTGCCCAAATCTCGTTGCGTAGGTGGAGACGCTCAATTTGATACCCATATCGGCGACCCGTACCCCTACCCTTACTCCTACTTCTACCTCTACCCCTATCCCTACCCTACATCCCCCTTAAATCTACCCTATCCCTACTGTACCGCTATTCTTATTGAGTATTTATAGGAAAGAAACAGAAAAAAGCTTTCAGTATTAGCCTTTTCTCGCAAAAAAGAGCCAAGATTTAACTGTTCATATTTTCACCGAGATGCCCGGATCCGCTACGTCAATACGCGTATTTGATACCAATATCAGATATATTACGAAAGAAAAAGAATATCAAAATGAATTATTTATAAAAATATCTCACTCTTAGATTTTCTGTGCTCCTGGCAAAAATCCATGAATCTGTAATTTTATATGCAAGTTATTGTCCATTTAGAAGCAACAAAAAAAATAAATATATTATGTCAATCTCGAAACAGCTCTTCGGATTCTGTCTATTTGGTCCGTTTAAAAAAAATGGCGCTATTTAAAATAAATATTTATCAAAAAACCAGCGATTTTAGTTCCTCTAATGTATTTCATATGTAAAAAGAATCAAGTCATGATATCGTATCGGTAGTACTTAATTATTTAGCCAAAACTGCTCAGTACCTACCCAGTAACTATTTTCGAATAAATTCGATGGGGTAAATGTTTTCTTCTCACTGGCAACATCGTAAGTGCCGCCATCTTGTCCGCCATTTTCTTTTTAAATATTTACACTATCGAACAAATTAACGTATTCATTTCAAATAAATTAATAAAATTTAACAACAACATAAAAATAAAACGTGACTTTTTTGATTTTTTTTTTTGGTAATGACATTGTTGGAGGGTGTACTTTGTGAATTCGCAAACGCCGACAGTCTATTCGTAATTAATAAATGAAAAACTGAAAAAAATCGACAAATCTTTATTTGAAAAATATATTTTTTCTACCCCAACGTTCGCCGAGACGGACCTTTTCGATTTTCGGAAAAAAACTTATTCGAAAAAAAACATTTAATTATATTACAAAAATTAATTAATATTTTGTGTCTACGTTTTTTGGTCGGTGTCTGTTTTTCGTGATCACTTAATATGGAACGTTTTCAAAGGAAACTGTCGGTATATTACGGGGAGAATTTCTTTGCGATGAAATTTGAATTAGCGCCAAATTCGATTAGTTTTTTTAATTTTTCCTTACGGATTTCACCGTAGTTCTAGTGCCGACCGCTAGGGTCGCTAGTAAAAATTTTTTTTTTTCCTTTTAATCAATAATATGTCGTTTCATGACGATTTTGGAAATGTCAAAAGTTTGATGGATTATCCTGGGGTTTTTTTCAAGAAATGCGGCCGAACTGACCGATTATTAACCTTCCGAAATCTGTTTTAGTAAATATTGTCATATTATTAATCCTTCCCCGCGAGTATTTTTTATGGATTACGCTTTCCCGTGAAGAGACATGTTTTTCACATTTTTCCAGATATTTAATTTTTTTCCCCACATTTTTACGTGACGCGCGGCTGACTCGATGGTGTAATCTTTTCAGACTTGGCCAGCCAATGGGACCCTTGCGGTGTTCTAAACTCTACGGGAGTACAGTCGACTTTCGCGAGACTACAGGTGCTATATTTTCCCATACAAAAAATGACACCTCAAAATTTGAGCGAAAACGAATCTTAAGGTGTTTCGCGTGGATAGGGCGCTTGGGTCGATTTTTGACTGGCTGGCGAAGTCTGAAAAAAGTGACGAATAGAGCATTAATATATATACTAGGTTTTGCCTATTGCAGGGCTGCAATTGGTTTGTGTATTTAGAATATGTGTTGTAATGTGGATGAAGCAAGAAGTGTGTGTGTTGGAAATAATTTTTAAAACGAATATTTGGAAAAATATTTATACTCAACCTCCTACCCCTACTCCAACTCCTACTCCAACTCCTACTCCAACTCCTACTTCAACTCCTACTCCAACTCCTACTTCAACTCCTACTCCAACTCCTACTCCAACTCCTACTCCAACTCCTTCTCCAACTCCTACTCCAACTCCTACTCCAACTCCAACTCCTACTCCAACTCCTACTCCAACTCCTACTCCAACTCCTACTCCAACTCCTACTCCAACTCCTACTCCAACTCCTACTCCAACTCCTACTCCAACTCCTACTCCAACTCCTACTCCAACTCCTACCCTACATCTACCCAACCCCTACCCTACATCTACCCAACTCCTACCCTACATCTACCCAACTCCTACCCTACGACTACCATGATTAAGTATTTAAAGAAAATAAAAAGAAAAAACTTTCAATGTTAGCTCCATCTCAACAAATGGGGCATAGGAGTTTGTTGCCAAATTTTTAATTGCCCAAATTTCGTTGCGTAGGTGGAGACGCTCAGTTTGATACCCATATCGGCGACCCGTACCCCTACCCCTACTCCTACTTCTACTTCTACCCCTATCCCTACCCTATATCTCCCTTACATCTACCCTTTCCCTACTGTACCGCTATTCTTATTGAGTATTTATAGGAAAGAAACAGAAAAAAGCTTTCAGTATTAGCCTTTTCTCGCAAAAGAGAGCCAAGATTTAACTGTTCAAATTTTCACTGAGATGCCCGGATCCGCTACGTCAATACGCGTATTTTGATACCAATATCAGATATATTACAAAAGAAAAAGAATATCAAAATGAATTATTTATAAAATATCCTACTCTTTGATTTTCTGTGCTCCTAGGAAAAATCCATTAATTCATAATTTTATACGCAAGTTATTACCCATTTAGAAGCAACAAAAAAATAAATAAATTATGTCAATATCGAAACAGGTCTCCACGCTCTTCGGATTCTGTCTATTTGGTCCGTTTAAAAAAAATGGCGCTATTTAAAATAAATATTTATAAAAAAAACAGCGATTTTAGTTCCTCTAATGTATTTCATATGTAAAAGAATCAAGTCATGATATCGTATCGGTAGTACTTAATTATTTAATCAAAAGTGCTCAGTACCTACCCAGTAACTATTTTCGAATAAATTCGATGGGGTAAATGTTTTCTTCTCTGTGGCAACATCGTAAGTGCCGCCATCTTGTCCGCCATTTTCTTTTTAAATATGTACACTATCGAACAAATTAACGTATTCATTTCAAATAAATTAATAAAATTTAACAAATCATAAAAATAAAACGTGACTTTTTTGATTTTCTTTTTTTGGTAATGACATTGTTGGAGGGTGTAATATTTGAATTCGCAAACGCCGACAGCCTATTCGTAATTAATAAGTGAAAAACTGAAAAAAAATCGACAAATCTTTATTTGAAAAATATATTTTTTCTACGCCAACGTTCGCCGAGACGGACCTTTTCGATTTTCGGAAAAAAAACTTATTCGAAAAAAACATTTAATTATATTACAAAAATTAATTAATATTTTGTGTCTACGTTTTTTGGTCGGTGTCTGTTTTTCGTGATCACTTAATATGGAACGTTTTCAAAGGAAACTGTCGGTATATTACGGGGAGAATTTCTTTGCGATGAAATTTGAATTAGCGCCAAATTCGATTAGTTTTTTTAAAATTTTTCTTATGGATTTCACTGTAGTTCTAGTGCCGACCGCTAGGGTCGCTAATAAAAAAACAAAAATTTTCCTTTTAATCAATAATATGTCGTTTATTTATCCTTCTCGGAGAGTATTTTGTACAGATTACGCTTTCCCGTGAAGAGACATGTTTTTCACATTTTTCCCGATTTCTCATTTTTTCCTCAAATTTTTCCCGACGAAACAGGGGGTGTTGAAAACGCATGAAGCCAATATGAGCCTTAATTTCTTTGAAAGTGGATATGTTTACGGACGTTTTTGGCGTGCAACTTTTTGACACGAAGATTTTCGCCAAAATGAAACTTAAGGCGTTTCGAATGGATAGGGCGCCAAGGTCGATTTTTGAGTTCAGGCCCTTGTCTGAAAATGGGGAAAAGTTAGAGCAATACTAAAATGAACCTTAAGGCGTTTCGAATGGATAGGGCGCCAAAGTCGATTTTTGAGTTCAGGCCCTTTTCTGAAAATGGGGAAAAGTTAGAGCATTAATATATACTAGGTTTTGCCTATTGCAGGGCTGCAATTGGTTTGTGTATTTAGAATATGTGTTGTAATTTGGATGAAGCAAGAAGTGTGTGTGTTGGAAATAATTTTTAAAACGAATATTTGGAAAAATATCTATACTCAACCTCCTACCCCTACTCCAACTCCTACTCCAACTCCTACTCCAACTCCTATTCCAATACCTACTACAACCCCTACTCCAACTCCTACTCCAACTCCTACTCCAACTCCTACTCCAACTCCTACTCCAACTCCTACTCCAACTCCTACTCCAACTCCTACTCCAACTCCTACTCCAACTCCTACTCCAACTCCTACCATACATCTACCCAACTCCTACCCTACATCTACCCAACTCCTACCCTACATCTACCCAACTCCTACCCTACGACTACCACGATTAAGTATGTAAAGAAAAGAAGAAGAAAAAAAACTTTCAATATTAGCATTATGCGAGAAATGGGGCCTAGGAATTTGCTGCCAAATTTTTAATCGCGCAAATCGGCTTGCGTAGGTGGAGACGCTCAGTTTGATACCCATATCGGCTAGCTGTACCCCTACCCCTACTCCTACTTCTACCTCTACCCCTATTCCTACCCTATATCTCCCTTACATCTACCCTATCCCTACTGTACCGGTATTCTTATTGAGTATTTATAGGAAAGAAACAGAAAAAAGCTTTCAGTATTAGCCTTTTCTCGCAAAAGAGAGCCAAGATTCAACTGTTCATATTTTCACCGAGATGCCCGGATCCGCTACGTCAATACGCGTATTTTGATACCAATATTAGATATATTACGAAAGAAAAAAAATATCTAAATGAATTATTTAAAAAATATCCAACTCTTTGATTTTCTGTGCTCCTGGGAAAAATCCATTAATCAATAATTTTATACGCAAGTTATTACCCATTTAGAAGCCACAAAAAAATAAATATATTATGTCAATCTCGAAACAGATCTACACGCTCTTCGGATTCTGACTGTTTTGTCCGTTTAAAAAAAATGGCGCTATTTAAAATAAATATTTATTAAACAGCGATTTCAGTTCCAGCAACCTATTTCTCGTACGTTGAAAAGAATTATTTCATGATATCGTATCGGTAGTACCTAATCATTTAGCCAAAAGTGCTCAGTACCTCAGTATTTTCGAATAAATTCGATGGGGTAAATATTTTCTTCTCAATGGCAACATCGTAAAAAATTTCTTCTTTTTAATCAATAATATGTCGTTTCATGACGATTTTGGAAATGTCAAAAGTTTGATGGATTATCCTGGGGTTTTTTTCAAGAAATGCGGCCAAACTGACCGATTATTAACCTTCCGAAATATGTTTTAGTAAATATTGTCCAATTATTTATCCTTTCCCGGGAGTATTTTTTATGGATTACGCTTTCCCGTGAAGAGACATGTTTTTCAAATTTTTCCAGATATTTAATTTTTTACGTGACGCGCGGCTGATTCTATGGCATAATTTTTTCAGACTTGGCCAGCCAATGCGACCCTTGCGGTGTTCTAAACTCTACGGGAGTACAGTCGACTTTCGCGAGACTACGGGTGCAATATTTTCCCATACAAAAAATGATACCTCAAAATTTGAGCGAAAACGAACCTTAAGGTGTTTCGCGTGGATAGGGCGCTTGGGTCGATTTTTGACTGGCTGGCGAAGTCTGAAAAAAGTGACGAATA
>JAHDVE020009550.1:0-111834 GCA_022606495.2 Halesus radiatus | reverse complement strand
TTTTTCAAAAAGATCCTTTTTGTAAGCAATTTGTATCTTTGCGAATTGTTCCATCTGGAATCTCGGGTTCTAGCCATGCAATTCCCTATTTTTTTTCGTATTCATTCTTAAATTATACATGTGAACTCGTTTCGAAAGGAAAATTTTCAGAATTCGAATATTCCAGAATTTGATTTTGTATTTCATGAGAATTTTGCATGGTTGGGAACCAACTGTTCAAGCTGAAATCTCTGGTTCTAGACATCCAATTCTATTAGATTGTTTTGGATTTCTACACAAATATGTTATCTCATGTCGATTCTGAAAGGAAAACTTTTTTTTGCAAAGTATCTATTTCATTTGCACGGGGTCGAACTGTTTACGCTGGTGTCTTCGGTTCTCTATCAAAATAATTCTTTCGATTGTTTCGAATTCATACTCAAATTATGCCTGTTAACTAACTAATTTTGAATGGATAATTTAAAATTCTGAAAGAATATTTTAGAATTATGAACATTTTCCTAAATCTTTCTTTTCTTGAGCACTTTACACCGTTGGGGTAGAACTTTTTAAGATGAAATTTTCGGTTGTAGCGAAACAATTCTATCGGTTCATTGGAACACATTCAAAATCATTTTCTTTTTAAAGATTTCTGTATTTGACTCTGTGTATTACTTTCTGGTAGCGTCTTGTATATTTTTGAGGCAAAATATCTAAAACTGCGTTGGCCAAAGGCGGATAAGAGTGCTGAAGTTTGCAATTAGTCAGAGCGATCTTATATGGTTTTACTGGATTATAAATGCATTTCTGAAATTTGAGAAAATGTCAATGCTGTGATGTTTACTTATTTCATTGTAAATATATTTCACTAAAAACCCATTGTTGTTCAATTCAATGATTCGGTAATTCCATTACTTATTTCCACATCCCACATGGTTGCAAAATGTGATAAATATGTAAAACAAGTTTCATTAATCTTGAGGCTTGTTGGGTATAATTATATAAAAGACAGCACCTGTCAAACAAAACAGTCATTAAATTCCAATCACCGTAACGCACCTCGACTTGTAAACATGTGGTCGAGCAATAAATAAGTTGTCGTTTAGACATTGATATTAAGATTTAGTAGGAACTTATTAATGAAAAAAAAATGAAGTGTGCGATGGTTTTAGTGCTGGCGACCATCATTACTTTGTCTCACCAGAGTAGGATTAAAGTATGTGGTCAAGAACTGGTGGAGGCCCTGCAGTTGGTGTGTGGTATCAAAGGCTACCATACACCATGGTGGACATGTAAGTACCTCTGACAATACTTGTATGCATCATTGCAAATCTCCTCCAAGCCGCTGACTGAGCTGGTGAATTTCAAACACAAATAAGGTACCCGAGGCAAATAAGGCCCAGTATCTAATAAGACCAACATAAAAAAAATCACATTCATCGGTCAATAGTACAAGTTTTGTTTTATAGAACATTCAAAATAATAACATCTAGTGCGATTATATTGCCACACTAAATGAGTTTGGCATGGGCGAGGTGGTTTTGTCTCTCCATTTTATAAAACTTCGCCACAAATAACTGTAAGTTTTGTATAATAAACTTGTTTTTTTCAGGTTTTTGTAGGTTACTGCTAAGAGGAAATGCAAAATGCACACTGCACAAGATATCATGCTTCAGTAAAATGAGTGCTGGTTTCGCCATAAAAGACCGTGACGTATATGCATATGACTTTTCTCAAAGCAGAATCATGATTAAAGATGATTACGTTATAGTTGATATGGACATGCGTAATATATTGTGTTATTTTCTTTATAGAATTTCATAAATCACTGTTCACTATCTTCTAATAAGGCGTTATCAAAAGTATTAAAAAACAAACAGAAATCATTATCATATGCCATTTCACCGGCAGTTAAATTCATCGCCAATGATCGAATAAAATTTCATTAAAAAAATGTTGTGATTGAATGCAATTGTAAGTGGTGAAAACAACCTACATATTAGTGGGCTTTACACGTACGCTTTGGAGGAAGCGTTCCGAGCGTCGGCGCCGCTCCAGACAGTGCTGCAAACCGTTATCCGTTCAATAGAATATTTTCCACTGTTGCCAAAAAACGTTTTGTATCGATCTAAGTGAATGTGAATATGAATTGAACTGTCGTGTTCCCCACAGTGGACACTCCCCAGCGCAAGAAGTACCGTCCGGCGTCCCCCGCAGCGGGCGTGGTGTACGAATGCTGCCTGCGCGCCTGCTCTCTGGAGAACCTCGCTGCCTACTGCACCGATCCGGCACTGACGGTAACGCACACTTTACTACAGAACTATCAGCATTGTGTTCATCTTTATGTAGTATTTATTAAAAATCTATCTGTAGTAGAAGAAGATGTTCAGAATCGACCTGGGCAATCACCATTCAAAATCTAAACATAGAAGGAAAATACTAAATATTTTACGTTATCGATATTTTGAGCATATCTGACAAGAAATCTACTACTACTTCCACTTTCTCTTATATTCTCCCCCCCCCCCTTCGTCCAGCCTCACAGTAAAACAATTTATGCAAAGACATTTAATTTTTAAAATTATTTTTACTTTATTCAATTTATTTTTAATAACTTATCGAAGCTTATAAACCTCATTGTAATATTTAATCATTAAATAAGATAATATTAACAAATCCTAAATGAAACACGAGACCGAAAGAAACCACATAAAACAAAAAGGTATCAGTCGCATCTGGGAATCGAACCCAGGACCTCTGTTTTGCCGGAACAACCGCTCTACCAACTGACCTAATTAGACCAGTTCACTTTACGCCATCTTCATCGATATCACAACTCAATTTCAAGACTTGTCAATATTATCCTCCATTTTAAATCTCAGATTATTGGCTGCTGTCTTTATGATGATATATAATGACGGTTTGGTGCGTTACACCGTGGTCTAACTTTTCTTTTGTTTCAGGATGTGTACGCTTATAAGGGAAAAGTGTATAAAAAGGAAGAGGCAGAGATATTGGTAAACAATTTGAATACATTGATCGACGATGGTACAAACATCAACCACAACACTTAATAGGTGGTGCACGAATCCATCACTATGTAACCAAATAAGATGTTTATCTAACCGGGTCTAAGGTGCTTCTTTCTGTTGTGGTCCTATTAATTGGAGCAATCTCTCTATGCAGGCAGCAGTCTGAAACAACACAACGGAACTGTACCAGTATCAGTTATGTGAATTTCGGAGCCATGATGAAATTGCTATACCAAACGTGGGGTATTTGTATAACCAGGCCTAAGATATTTTGCTGTAACAGATAATATGATTTTTTTGTTACCAGATTTAAGATATTACCACAACTAATATTTAGAAAATCTTGCATAACCAAATCTTACCACACTATATCGTCCCATTAGAGGTAAAAGTCACTATGTATCACATAGGTAGTATAGTAGGTAACGATTGGTATTCGCTTTGTGGCGTCATTATTAATTAATTAATTAAAAAAATATACTTTGTTTACACCACTTTATAAACATACATAAATATGATATCTACATGTTTCGACAGCAATGCAATAATATATAATATGTATACATATATTTTTGATGATGACAGCATTGCTGTCGAAACGTGTAGATATTTATGTATATTTATAAAGTGGTGGAAGCAAAGTATTTTCTTTTTAATCAATTAAGAAAATATTTTGTTCAAACCGCTATTTAATATGTAAATATCAACATGCGTCAAAAGCGAAGCTTCCCTCATCAGGATACACAGTATACTGGGAAATAATGACAAGAAGAGATAATTAATAAAAGCAAAAAAATAATTACGTAAGAATAGATAAATTGCAAGCAAAACATAAATTAACAATAAGTGATGCAAATAGGTATGTACATATTAATTAAAAATGTAAAAATAAATAAATTATTTTAAAATATTAAATAATAAATTTATATTAGATTTCTTTTTATATAAACAAAATCATGAAAAAAACAAGGCATACAAAAAATGTAGGTAATAATAATAATAATAATATTTTTTATTTATTAATATTATTCCAAATATTTGTTTTACGTGAAAATATATTTAAGATAATAGCTATTTAATTTTTTTTATTATTATTATTTTTAATATTTAATTGACTATTCTAAAATATAAAATCAATAATTGAAAATGTATGTAATTTTAAATCAGTTGTATTCGCGTGTAAAAATGTTCATACTTTATTTATATCAAAAGAATGATTTGTTTCCAAAATATGATTGGCAAATTCAGAATAATTATTATTAGTTAAATAACTTTGATGCTCCTTAACTCGCTAGTATTCAAAATTCTTAAAGTCTTTCATGTATATAAAAAAAAGTTGCAATCGTTACAAATTAATTTATAGACTTAAGATTTATTTATAATATCATATTTATCGTTGTTATTTAAAATGTAATTTTGTTCATTTATTATTACTACTAAAAGCTGATTGGATAGCATTTAGGATGTTTTTTTATTACTAAACATGTTGATGTGTGCCCGGCCTTGCTCGGGATTATTGTCGGAATGAAGTTATGAAGTCGTGAATTCTTGCTTGTCGTTTGGGAGCCATAATTGATTTCACAGCGAAAGTAATGTGTTGTGACGACTATTACTGTCTCTACACAAAGAAACAAAGAAACATCCATTTGAAAATTTTATTTCATTCAAACATTTATTTTTTCAAAACATATCTAAATAAAAAAAGTTCTTAAGTAGGTACCTACTAGTGTTTTTAATTTTGAAAATATTCTGTCCAAACAAACCTTCTTCTTTTGAATGTATAATCTGTTGCTAACCACAGTGGTATATCTATACGCTAACCTCAATACAACATGGCGGGTTCAAAGTTTTTCATACTAATTTTAAAACGTTATAGCAATAGTTTTAAATATTGGATTTCATTCAAACTACTACCTAAACTTTCCCGTCACTAATAAGAAAAAAAACTATGCTATTTTACAGTAATTTTCTAGAAAATCGTGCACAGGCAGACAAACATTATTTTTATATATATAAAGATTAGAAGTACGAAAATTGAAAAAAAAAAAGTTTTACTTCGCCGTTTATTGAAGAGGCAATATTATAAATAACATGTTTACTTCAATGTTTAAAGCCACACATTTGTATAGTTAGCAGCTAGTACAAGTGGCGTGATATCACTTTTTCACATTCCAAAATGAGCAGAAAACGTTTTTTTTTTTTTTTACCTGATATTTACGGCATGTAATAAATGTGGTTTAATTTTTTGCATTTTCAATTTTTTTTTTATTGTATGATTATTAGCATTAGTTGTTAAATACATCAAATTTTTTTTAATGTTTTTTTTTTCACATCAATGATTCGAAATTCATATTACCGATTTCCATATCCAATAGGATAAACAAATATATGGTTCTGCCTTTCTTTCTAACGGATCTATCAGCGGTATGTCTTTGCCTTTGCAAGGTATCCGAATGGAGCGCATTATGATGTTATATAAAATACAGCACTTGTCGGACGAAATAATCGACTTGAAGAAAGTGGACAGTTAAAAATTATTGGCTTTTTGGCATTTTACAATAAAACACACATATCATTTGACAGAATACGAGGTATTCAATGATTTAATTCTGGTAACCATCGTCGCTTTCACCCACCAGAGCAGGATTAAAAGATGCGGACAAGGACTTATAGAGGATCAGCGGCTGGTGTGTGGTACCACAGGCTACCGGATACCATGGTGGACATGTGTGCACCTCTGATAAAACTTGCATTTTATCTTTTTTCTTCTTTAATTGTTTTGGGGATATTAGGCCGTGTTGCGCTTCCTGCTCATGTAGCCAACGTTTGGGACAGCGTTACAGTGTCCTTCATCAATACAAACAATAATAATAATATTAATTACCATATTGAATTACCGGCCCGAAGAGGGTTAAGGTATGTATGTAAATTGCTACAGATATTCTGTGAATTTTAAATAAAAAAACATGGTATTCAATAACAATTCAATAACTTGGATATGCAATAATGTCAATCACTTTTAATGATTTTTTTGAAATTATGTGAGTAAAGAATGAAATTTTACGAATATTATAGTTCGATTTAAAAAAAACTACACATTTACAACTACAAAAAATATTAAAAAATACAAAATTATAAGATTGTTTCACTTCACAATGGTATTTTCCTGCGGTCTATGTAGTCCCTTTTTACAGCGAGCGCATATGAGATTGGATCGCCTTGTCTCATTTGCTTTGCTGCACACATTCATTTATGGGAATAAAGGTCTCGTCGTTCGTAGTGCCGCTGTCATTTGATACATTACGATCATCCGCAATAGAACTAACTTCCGACATGTTGAAAAATATCGATTAATTTTAGGGTGTATTTATTTTAACACGATAAACAATAAATACAACTATCAAGACACGCACCAACCGCAATACACCACGCTCAAATTGAACACGTACTCTCCCGAGGACGACAAAAACACACTGAAAATTGCAGCGCTATATCGCTGGGCCGTAATCTACACATCTGCCCCTACGATGGACACTGTAACGCAGTCCGAAACGTTGGCAACGGGAGGAGGAAGCGCAGCATGGTATATACCAAAAAAAAAATTCAAGAAAAAAAATCTTTTAAATTAAAACCTGATACATTGCATCTTATCATTAACTCTCATCTGTTACCTCATTGCCACATTAAAGCCACATTCATAAAGCACGTCAACCGTGTAAAAATTCCCAAACAAAAATGTACACGTCATTTTGCTATCCAGTGACATTTTACTGGTTACAAGGAACGCGCCTCGTCACGTCTGTCCATGCTGATGGAATGAGACAAATCA
This sequence comes from Halesus radiatus, assembly GCA_022606495.2. NCBI lineage: Eukaryota > Metazoa > Arthropoda > Insecta > Trichoptera > Limnephilidae > Halesus > Halesus radiatus. The sequence goes on along the minus strand of JAHDVE020009550.1, from coordinate 104,994 downwards.
TCAAAGTATTATTATTATTACATAACAACCTCTGTGGTCGAGGAGGTTAAGATCAACTACGAATCGAGAGGTCGCGGGTTCAAATCCCGGCGTAAGAAAATACTTTTTTTTTAAATGAATTGTTTTGTTATTTCACATATAAATCATAGTAAATAACACATAGCATATTTGCTGTACGTTCCAGAGTGGTAAGTACTCTCAGTATCGCCCTGGTGAAATACCGCCAGTCAGAATCAAAACGCTGCTTGAAATGACTTTAGCCGCGTTTGGTGATGAGATCTGCATAACCAGTTACTTTCTACCCATCCTCTGCACCTTCTTCTTCCTTTCCCCAATCCCTTCACTCTCACACGTGGTCCATCTGGGGGTGCCTTAGGCCTACCGACGACGGATAGTTGGGTCTCTCTTGCGGTATTAACATTTTTTTAACAATAATCATTTACATCATAATAGGTAGGTTATACATTTATCCATCATTTTATCCTGAAATTTAAAAAGAAAATAAAGATAGAAATATATTTTGTAATTCATTATTCGATAAATGAGGGCCCAAAGGTGGCTGGATCTATTGTGTGCGTTGCCATGGCTGGGTGCACTTAACCTGCACCAGTAATCCGGATATATGCGATGCATGTATGCGTTAAAATGTGCAACTTTCATTTTTGTCAGATTGTGATGATGGCCTAGGTATGATTTATGTACCAGTGGTACGATTTACTATACCAGTGGTATTATTTTCCCTACCAATGGTACGATTTACCATTCCAGTGGTACTATTTTCCCTATCGATGGTACGATTTTCCATACCAGTGATACGATTTACCGTACTAGTTCGTCAAATCGTACGGCAATCCAATTAAAAAAAATAAAAATTCGTTCCCCGTAACAAACAATATGTACCCTCAAATAACTATTTATTTGAAGCAAACTCCTCTTTCCTAACCCATTTCAATCATAAAACGGTGAGAGTAAAGTTCAAAGTGGAACGATTTATCATACCTTCCCGTTATATACATATATATGTGCCAATATGAATAGCCAGGTACTTCCTAACCTTCATCTCTCTCTTCTCTTGTCCTTCTCCACTCCCTCCAGCCTCACAACATCCCCCAATTGGGATGCCATCAGCCCCCTGTCAGTTGGAATAAGCTTAAAAAATACACAGAAGGCTCTGAGGAAAATAATTTCCCCACGACCTATGTCATTTTTGAGGATACTGTATGGAGGGGTTTTTTTTTGAGGAAGGAGGAAGTTCTAGAAGGAAAAAGGTATGAGGGTGCGTAGGAATCTGGGGATCACAGTATGTCCAGGAGTGACGGAAGTATGAATCCATTCCTCCCACTACAGCGTAAGGCAATGGGTCAAGAGAGTACGGCTGGAGAGGTCAAAGGAACTCCCTCAACCGGCTTCTCCCGTTCTGCCCCCCACGCAGTTGGTGGGTAGACGCGTCCGCCGGCAAGACCTGGACAAAGCTCACCCCATGAACCCGGGCACACCTGCTACGTCACCAAACGTACCTAACCACTTGGGATGGCCTGTGGCAGAGATGTTGGTTAACCAATAAATGATTTCCGGGGCGGCGTGACCCATACCCGCCTCACAAGTTGAATTTTGTCACTCTTTTTAAATTTAATTAAAATAAACAAAAAAATACCAATAATCTTACACAATCTATCTATCCCCTTTCCAGAAAAAAAATCTGAATCAGGAATAAATATTTTCATTTCACCATTGTCATTGAAATTTGAGTACGGCATCTGAAACGTGGAAATTGTGCGTGCACCTTCTTTCGAGGACGTGAGTTCGTGCCTAAATTTGATTACTTTCTTATTCTTTAGTTTTTAATGCTTACGTGCCTATTTATAATGTACATGACCGATTAATAAAAGTTTTAATAATACGTTCTATGTAACAAATTTTACAATCGAAAATGATACCGTATAACCTGATATCAAAAATGCTTAGGTAGCATAGGAAAGCGTGAAAAATTATGTTCTTTGTGAAATAAACCATAAAAACCGAACACTGTCTCTCACACCCATTAGTAATATTCTCACTCCGGTGGAGGTTCGTGGTTTTTCTGAAGATTTGGTCAAACTTCAAAAATGAGGGCTTTGGCATTAATCCTTGTCCTGTCGATCATCTCGGTCTCTCACCAGCGTCCTGCCCGTTCCAGGCTGTTGTGCGGGGTTGCTTTAACGGAAGCCTTGAAATTAGTGTGTGAACACTCTGGTTATAATTCACCATCGTGGATGGGTAAGTAGTACCAAAATTTCTCCAGAAGTGACGTAATCCCAAAAATGTCAAACTGGGATAAACGCGTTTAAAGTTAGGATTTGTGGACTTTTTTCAAGGTTTTAATAATATAAGTTGGTCATTTTTTTTCTATAGCGGCGTTTAGTGACTAACATCATCTCAAGGGCGCTTTACATTTTCTTGTTAAAGTTTGTAGCCCCTTTTAAATGGATGTGTTTTTAGACTTTTTTTAAAGGTTTCGAAATTGCTTTCTGACCTCAAACTACATGGAAGGTCATTCCAAGAATGACCTTGAAAACCATATCGCCAAATTTAACAGCATTCGTACGAGAGGGTTCAACCAGTCTGTTCGACGCATAAGACTAGGTGGACCTGAGCGTGATTTGCCTCCGAATAAGATTGTTCCTCACGCAGAGATCAGTCAAGGATGATGCTAGACCGTTCAGTACCTTTTAAGGTTGGAAAGAAATCATAGATATCCCTGTCTTTGATTTAGCCACGAAAGGGTTTATCGATGAAAGATATAGTTTCCACGCCCTCGGAAATGATCATTCTATTATTACATAATGGCATGCTTATGGGTTACGCTACTTCTCTGCTTACCTCACAGTATACTTAAAACAATACTTCAAAAAAGGTATCTTATATTATACCCATATAGGAGGCCCTGAGGGAAATAATTTACTTCACAGCTTATGTCATCTTTGGGGTTGCTGTGTGGAGGCTCTTTTTGAGAAAATGAAGGAGTGGACCTTTGTCTTGGAACTCTAGGGAAGAGACCCTTGTTGTGGGAGGGAGGAAACACGGAGGCCGGCAATTAGTCGAGCTGTTGAACACAAGAAAGAGTCGTAGAAAAGACCCGTCGCCTGCGACGAATGTCAACAACGAACAATTGTCAGGCGGCGTTTGACGTGTTTCCCGGCTATGCACTGGGTGCCACTGGAATCAATGAAGCTCTTCGGAGCATCTTCCATTAAAATAACGATAGAATAAGGACAGCATTTCCACTTGGCGTCTGTGCTCCTTTAATCTGTTCTTTAATATAGGGAAAGATATCAAACTAACCACCCGTTTCTGCACATGGTAAAAGATTTTTTATGTAAATTTTGGGGCTTCATATCAGAGGTGAATATCAAATTCAACGGTGTGGCGCATTTTCGATTTCAGCAGGGTCAGCAATTATATACTTTTATAAGTATCTGCGAGCCCTGTGCAGTACGTCCGGCTTCTGAGAGGTTAACTTCACTCTGCCTTCAACGGGGCCCCTCCTGAGCTGGTCACTGAATGAAAATAGTAAAACCTGGAACGTACATAATGTGTCATTCACCTTTAGACAAAAAATAGTTTATGAAATAATTCTCCTGTCAGACAGCGTGAATCGATTCATAAAACTTACATAATTAATGTTATCAATTGGAATTTTTGAATTTGAACTTTAAATGTACATACTTAAGAATTTTGTGCTAATCCCGTTCTATGTTGTTAGAGCGTCCTTATTATTTAAAGGCTTGTTAGTTATATATTTAATGTGTGCAATGAATGTCAAGTTTTCATCGAATATTGCACCCAAGTCCCGAATTTATGACACTGGTGTTAATTTATGTAATTTATTATTTAATATATATTCTTGTAAAATGTGACAGAGTTTTCGAAAATCGTTGACATTTCTGAATGTCTAAATATAAAGCATTTTGTTCGCAAATTAGTTGTAAAATTTGGCGAGCACATATATTTCGTATTCTTTTAAATAATTTTAGGTCGTCCGCAAATAGTGGGGCCTGTACATCTTTACATATGTTTACTGTGTAATTAATGAATATTGGGCCCAGGTGTGACCCTTGAGAAACCCCCTTGTGGCCTCGAATATATAGGATAGTGTATACTTAATCTTTACACTAAGCACCCTATTATTAAGGTAACTGACAATCCAGCTCTAAACAATCCAGCATCAAGTACCTTTGATGCCCAACAGTCGTATGCTATACTAAAATCTGTGTATATAGTGTCCACCTGTTCTTCCAGACTAAAGTATTCGGATATGTAATTTTCATAAATTATTAATTTACTTAAACGCGACCTTCAATGAAGCCATGTAGGTTAGGAACAATAATGTTGTTAACAGGTTTGACAAAGATGTCTATCACCAATGACTCTATATTATAATATTATATTATTCTATCTATTATACAAATCGGTCTGTACTTTGATATCGCCTTTTTTGTGAATAGACGTTAAATAACTCTTGAATCACGTTTTCCTGCAGCGGACACCCCCGAGCGCAAGAAGTACCGGCCCATCTCCCCCGACGAGGGCGTAGTGTACGAGTGCTGCCTCCGTGAATGCTCCTTCAGGAACCTGGCTGCCTACTGCGCCGAGCGGGCACCAAGGGTAACAAGCTTTCTTGCACATTTTTGTTGGTCGTCTTTTTACTAATTAATTATAAATGAATAGATTGATGTGACCGGTTAATAGCTGAATTAACAAATGCGTCGGGTTCCCATCCAGGCTTCGTGGGTTAAATTCCTCTGCTAGCCAAGTCCTCCACCATTGCACAATCAAGATTTTCCACTTATGATGATGGTAGTAGGAGTTTTTCAAATATTATTGGTTTTATTCGTAACCCGGGAATGTTTTCTTTTCTTTTTTACCAGAAAATGAAATAGAAAAAGAATTAACAAATCTCAAATAAAACAGTAACATACACATGATACCTTTTTTTATTTTCTATGTCTTTTTCTGTTTCATGTTTCATTTGAGATTTGTTAATATTATCTTCTTCGATGATTTCAACGAGGTATATAAGCTTCAATAAGTTATTCCAATATTTCGGAGAAAAATAAAATATCGTTTTCGCTCCGAGTTTGTACCGAGAGTTGCACATTGTCCAAGATGACTTAAAACTGACTGAAAAGTTAGAATCAGTAATTAATAGTTCACGATACCCGTATTACCTACCCCTGACTTAAGAATGGCGTGAATCCACCGTAGGGGATGAATGGGTGCATTTGCACCAAATAATTAGCAAATTCAAGGAGAACTTCCTGAACTATACCATTTGAAAAACGCAACTACCGGTTTTCTTTGTTGTCTACCCCTACGATCTGGGCTTAGGCGAACCTGTAAAATCATAAAATCATTTTAATTCCCAGGTGCTCACAAAATGCTAGTTGCATTAAGATGCTTTTGCTTCCTTTCCATGACTTCGGTTCTGAGTGAACTTCTTGAGTTTTAAGGAACATAATATAAGAACAACAAAAAAGAACTAAAATCTTTCCAATTTTTTTATGGCAAATTATTTCTCTTTACATATTTTATATTACCTATTACAGAATCTAAGAAATGATATTCCTGTTCCATTTATAGACTATTTCCCTATTCTAAAAAGTAAATACAAACTCCAATGGTCCCCTGAATGGAAAATAACTTCTCTGACAAAAGGTCATCAGTACTCATTAATACAACCGTTTATTCCTGTCAAGCCCTGGTTTCATAAATACACTTGCATGTCAAAAAAGTATATTTCCTCCATAACTCGAATGACACTAGGTCACACTTCTTGTCTTAGTCATCTTGCCAGATTCCATATAGTCAGCTCGCCTTACTGTGATTGTGGGTTAGAGGACACTCTGGACCATAATTTCTTTGAGTGTCCTATCAATGACCAATTTCCAAATTTTATGCATGAATTGGTAAAACTTAAAATTGATCTCCCTACCAGTATTACCTGCCTTCTAAGTCTCAACTCCCCCCAAATTAACAATTTATTAGCAAAATACATTTATGAAAATGGCATTAAAACGTAAGTCATTGGGAATTAAAAGCACATAAATTTACATAAATTTAATGTATTATATCTTGTTTAAAAGTAACTATTTTAAGAACAATTTGTACTATCAAAATCTAACTGATGGCCAAGATCGCCTTCAATGGGTGAAAGCCATAAATAACAAAAAAAAAACTTTGTGACGGATATGTTTTTACCGTCGATATGATTTTCACACTCGGTACTTAGTCTACGGTTTTTTTATAGCATCCCCTGAAATATGGGCCACCGGCCGCCACTGATTAATAATAATAATATTAGATGATTGTATTTGTATAGGGCCATTTTTTTCCGACAAATCATCTCAAGGGCGCTGTACAAATATTTTTCCAAGGCTCTATCGCATTAGGTGTGGATAATTTATTATAACTTAGAGCTATCGGATTGCGTCCATCAGCTCATCCGACAATAAGATAAAACTATATGTACACTGAATCACGGTAAGCGTGATGCTGCGTAAAAGTGTATATATTATTAAATCAATGATAATTACTTTGTTAAATCACTGTAAATAATAACTGGGTGACATTAGCTCAGTGGATAAGAGCGCTGGTCCCAGATAGACTGAGAAGTTCTGTGTTCGAGTTTCAGATGCGACCGTTACCTTTTTTTTCTGCGTTTTTTCTGTTGCATATTTCATGTGACATTCGTTAAATTAAAACCTACTGATAATATTTCATAAACATCGTAATAATACCTATCCCTATCAGTTGGATATTGAAGGAAGGGTGACTCCATTAACGGAGGACTGAACGCGGTTAGCGCTCACAAAAAGTTGTACAAAGAAGCGAAGCTAGCAGTCCACAATGGAGTGCTGATACCAACCCTGATGTTTGGCAGTGAGGCGTGAAATTGGCAGAGGAAGGATGAATGTAAACTGTATGCCGTAGAAATTAGATCTATGAGGCGAGTGTGTGTAAAATCATACATGATCGTGTGAAAATATTGAGATTCGTAAGGAATGCAAGGCTGATGAGTAAGATTAAGAAAGGGAGGCTTAGATGGTTTGGGCATGTAGAGCGAATGAACGAATAAAGGACGGTAAGAAGAATATATGACGCGAATGTGAATGGGAGAAGAGGCCGGGGACGCCCGAGGAAGATGTGGGACGATTAAGTGAATCAAATACTTGAGTCGGACCATGTCAGAAGTCGGAATAATAAAAGAGAATGTATTAGACGGTGTATGATGGTGAATGAAGGAAGAAGTGCATGCCGAGATCGAGTTGTTTGGCGGTCCGTCCGTTCTGCCTACCCCTGCGGAGAAACGGCGTGATGGTTAATTAGGTGTAATAATATAAATATCGAAAAAATGTGCGATTTCTTACATTCACACTGAATAGAATACAATTGTAAAAAAAATAACCCGAATAAAAATCTAAAAAAAAACAGTACCTACCTACGACCTACGACTATAGCAAAAGTCTTATGTATAAATTCTAAAATTCCTTTTTTTTTGTTTCAGGATACGCTCGCTTCTAACTAAAAGACTGTGCACTATGAGGCTGAGATGTTGGCAGATAAGATGAATAAGTCAATGGTGGTGAAAACGTTAAAAAGAATATATTCTAGCACATAAAAAAATGGAATACTCTCCAATAAACGCTATTTAAGAAAAACAGTACTAAAGTTTCGTTATTTTGTTTTGTTTTTGTGAACAAAAAGATCTGGGATGAAATACATTTAATCAAGGGACGGAGGACAAAGAGTAACTGTGACGATGTAATCGGTAGATATATATTAAAAATCAATCTGCGGAAAATGTTAAACCAATTCATTGATTACTTTTCTCTTTTATTGTTAGTAAAAATATTTTATATAGCGGATTTCCTCTTAAGACACTTGCAGATATAAGTATGTCCACTTTTGTTGTACTTACGGCGGTAGATCCCCTCTGCTTACTGCTTCGGAAACATTTAGTTATATTATATGCATGTAGGAACCTATATCGTATTTTCCCTAAGCCGACTGCATGTATAAGTATGTCGTATTTTGTATAGTGTGTTTCCTCTCAAGACGCCGGCAGGTATATAGACTTTTGTTATACCTACGGTCGTACATCCCCTCTGCATAGTTACTTCACAAATGAGGACGTACCCCAGAAATAATCTTTTAGGGGATCAACTAACCGAGGGATCAGCTGTCGGTGGGCCAATTATCGGGGATCAATTGTGATGGAACCGTTTATTATAACTTCTAATTCAAAACTTGTCGCTATATACTCTCTTTTTTACATTATGTAAACCATCACCCTATAACATTATCATGTAAACAATTTTCAAGCGTCATTTTTAAGAAACATTATTATGTAAACATGTAATCGCAATATGAACACACCGCTTCCCCACACAAGCATTGCTTAAAAGATAAGTGTAGTAGTGTAATTTGAATTTATATGTATTCAATTTCAATCATTTTTTCAAAGTATCAAAAAAATATAAACAACTAAATAAACATCACACCGCTTCTCGATATTGCCATGCACTTCTTGCTTCATTAACATTCATACATTCTCTTCTGTTATTCTAACTTCTGACATGGTCCGACTCAAGTATTTGATTCACTTGATCGTACAATGTGTTTCTTGTTTTTGCTTCTTCTTCCATTCATATTCGCGTCATGTTTTCTCCTTACACTACTTTTCTCGTTTATTCGCTCTACATGCCCAAACCATCTAAGCGAATTACGCTTACATCAGTCTTGCATTATTTGCAAATTTCAAAAATTTTCCCACGATATTCGATGGTTTTAGCACACATTCGGCTCAGAGATCTCATTTCTATGAAAATATGTGTATATTATATATATACATATTCTAGTATTATATATGCCTGTTAGATCTTGGTATAATTTTATTTATTTTTTATTTATGTAAAGACATACAACAATGTTGCGTTCAAACGAGTTATTAATTCAACTCATTTTGGGACTGTTCATTTTTGCTATATAATATTAGGTTTTTGAAATAAATATTTGAAAAAAATAATAAAAACAAAAATTCATATACTAACAATAGGAAAATAAATGTACATGTTCGAAACACACAGACACAATAGAAATGCATAACAATGTTTTACAAGGGAGAAATATACATACATCAGATTCTGCAAAGCTTAACGATGGCTATCAGAACAGAGTTGGTATCCGTGATAAATGGTTTTCCGAATAGAATTTATTTAAATAATATCGCAGAACATCATTTCGAGATTTGTCCGACGCGCGCAAATGCCTCAATTCCCTAGGCCGGAAACCTTTTGAGTCGGAAGAGTCCAAAATTACAATTTACAAAATTTCGTAGTTTTTAAAGAGCCACAATTTTTATTCTTACCAACAATAAATAGCATTGCGTATGGATCTAAAGAGCCGCAGCTTCACATTCAAAGAGCCGCATGTGGCTCGCGAGCCGCAGGTTGCCGACCCCTGCCCTAGGCGACTTGTTATAGCTGGTGTAAGCAATGTATTCTTATGATTTCAGTCCATATTTTGTAGCGTGTAGTTTTGATATATCGACCTCTTGGAATAACAAGGTTCCATCTGACACAGCAATGTCATGCGATAATGTACTCTAACTATACTGCTCATTATCGCATAACATTGCCATGCCAGATGGAACCTTGTTATTCCAAGATGTTGATATGTAGTTTGTGGTGTTGTCGTGTATTATATTGGTGAACGTCGTGATTATAGTTATGTCTCGACCACACAATCGGCCGAACCGACTTCGGGTGGGGACGTTAGCCGATCGTATAGTGACTATAAATCGGGCAACTACACGATCTGCCGACATTCCAACTCCGCGCCGAGATCGGTTTGGGATGTTGGCCGATCGTATAGTGACTATAAATCGGGCAACTACACGATCTGCCGACGTTCTAACTCCGAACCGAGATCGGTTTGGGATGTTGGCCGATCGTATAGTGACTGTAAATTGGGCAACTACACGATCTGCCGACGTTCTAACTCCGAACCGAGATCGGTTTGGGATGTTGGCCGATCGTATAGTGACTGTAAATCGGGCAACTACACGATCGGCCAACGTTCTAAATACGAACTCCAAATTAATGATGCCATTTTAGCAAAAATGTATTGATCTACATTGATATTCATAGAAATTCTACTAACATTTATAAGATTATTGACACAATTCGTCTATCATTAGGTACTCATAATACCGGAAATAAAATAAACGGATAGCGGTTCCGCATGTTTTAGCTCCATATTTTATTTTTACGCACAGCCTAAGTTAGATTGTAGCGCAAAACAAAAATGTAACAACTAGCCTCGATTATACATCGGATTACATGCATTTGGTTATTGAGGTGATACAAATTAACCTATTATTATTATTATTAGCATAATATTCATAATGCATATTTGGGAATTTATTTGGGGGTTAGTTGCATATTTGAGTCTTTTTTCGTCATTATAAACTGCTCCCAACCGTCTGGAGCCAGTGAGACTATGGCATCCACAATTGTGGAATGTTGTGTGGCTAAATGTATTGGGGAGGGGAAGGAGAAGGGAGAGGAAGGTGGGGAAAACCAGGCTATTCAGATCTGGTCTCCAAACACGGCTAAAAGCCATTTCAAGCAACGTTTCAATTTTGAATGGTGGTCTTTCACCAGGGCGATACTGAGAGTATCTTCCACTCTGCATACAACATAGTTCAATCATGTTTTATCCTTCGCGAAGCACGTCCGTCGAAATTGCCTGCCGAACTCGTACTTGAACGGCCAATGTGTGGAGGCCGGTTTGTACAAGTTCGGCCAACTATGATATTTTGAAGGTTGGGCCAACTAGTTCGCCACCGGGGCGATCTCGGGCAAACTTGACGAACTCTAGCCACCACCGTTGGCCCAACGCATACGTAATATCCCTCTACACAATCGCCCAAACATTCGAGTTGGGAGATTCGGCGAACGTGTAGTCGGGGCATTAAGTTTTATATTTATGTGAGTATAGCATTGAATCATATTTAAAATAGTGTTTGTTATCCCATGGCTAGGAATAATCTTAAACGGTATGTAGGATTTAATTATTATTTTATTTTTGCCATAATTAAAATAAACTAAAATCTATGTATTATCACAAAACCGTATTTTTATGTGATAAATATATTAAATTGTGTAATAAAATATTTATATTATAAATGATCTTACTTACATTGTTTTTCTTACGTGAAGATAAAGATATTATTTTTAAAATTTATACAATATTTTTTAATACCTGACTTGCCACATCAGTATAGGCAGGCATCAATAAATAATACCGAAAACTAACCCCCTCAATAAAGTGTTGCTTTATGTTAGATTTTAACTATTTTGTATTCAAGTAATTTACGATCCCTTTATATTCTATTAGTTAAATATATTTTTTTTAGTTTAGTTTTACTGAGTTATGCCAATTAATCGCGAAAAAAAAAGACTTCGTCACTTCACTGCCATCTAGCGATAAAAATGTTATAGGCTTATTCTTGGCGCTAACCAACTTGGCTTTCTGACATCAACTTCGAGTGGATCGACACAGATGTCACTACGGTAAATTTGAAATTTATTGAGGAAAAGGACACACGAGATATCAGGTGGTAGATGGGGTGTGTAGTGCTGGTAAGTATGTACGTTTACCTATGTATGCAGGTACACTATTAAAGTAATGATTTAGATAGATCGATTGGCACAACCTTCAACCTTTGAGACTAATGGCGAAATGAAATAGAAAAGTGAAATCAACTGAAATCTTGGAAAGCAATTAGGAGCATTATTACAGGCTACAGCATATCTGTAAAGAGCGTGGTAGGTTCTCCGGCGCCGGATCTGCTATATGTTCATACTGTGCAAAAAACCTAGGCGCAATCTCTAAAGAAGCGTCGTGAAAATAAAGCCCGTATTTAAATTTACCTAAAAGATTCCCCAAATCATTTAAAAATACCGATAACATGGGGATAATTAAGTCTTCTATTGCGCTGGCAACTAATTAAATTCATTTCTGTTTACAGTGATCCCAAACGTCACTTTATTTCTTCAGAACTCGACTTCCTTCTTTCAGAAAACGTCTCCACCATAATAGCTGGAGACCTGAATCCAAAACACGGCTCCTGGCAGAGCCTCCTATGATAATAAAAAGCAAAGATCTCGCTAAATATTGTATCTCAAAATCAATCGTTATAGATGCTGCGGAGGTTCCCACCCTATATCCCGGCACCGGCAGGCCGGATATAATCGACATAATTATCCTCAAAGGCACAAGTCACGTACTCGTACACTCCTTATGAGTAATAAATGATCTCGCATCAGACCATGATCCTGTTATTCTAACACTAACAGTTGGTTCGAATCCACTGGTCCCACATGTCCTCACAACTCAGAAGAAAAATTATTGGCCAAAACTTACGAAGTTATTAAATTCAACTACGAGAGTGGAAACTTCTATTACCGACGAAAAGAGTCTCAACACCGCAACATCAAGCTTAAAAGACTCAATAAAATTCTACATCAATGAGGCATCCGTTGAAATTCCCAACGAAACAAGTCGACATGGAATCTCCAAGGGGATCAAAGATCTTATTTGGGAGAAAATTCATGTCAGCAAAGATTGGCAGAAAGTTAGAAACGAACGCTGGCACGAGTTCATATCATCCCTCGAAAATGACAGAGCAACATACTGGAAGCTCACCAAAACTCTCACACGTCCAAATACCAGAATATCTCCCCTTTAAGGCCCTAACTGAGTAGTATACTCTACAAGGCAGCCTTTTTAAACAGCCTTAACGATCCGTCGTTCGTACGAATGGTGGATTCAAAAGTTGCTTCAATTAAAACTACAGAATCTAATGACTTGATTCGAATTCACCCAAAGATATAAAAAAAATGATGATTGCAAAGTTTCATCCCGAACTCAATTGCAATCGGAATAGAGTCCCGATTACCTACCCGATTTTTATTTATATGAGACATCTATTGACTTATTTTACAAGTCTGGAAAGAAAGTTTGGAGACTCTGTTCCGATTGCAATTGAGTTCGGGATGAAACTTTGCTATCATCATAAGAATAGCAGCCAATAATAAAGAATTTATAAAAAATGGAGGATAATATTAACAAGTCTTGAACTTGAAGTATGATATCGGTGTAAATGGCGTAAATTGAACTGGTCTCATTAGCTAAGTTGGTTAAGTGGTTACCCCGGATAGGTAGAGAAATAGTGTATAAGAAATATAAGAAAGACAAGAAAGATAAGAAAGATAAGAAACATAAGAAACATAAGAAACATAAGAAAGATAAGAAAGATAAGAAAGATAAGAAAGATAAGAAAGATAAGAAAGATAAGAAAGATAAGAAAGATAAGAAAGATAAGAAATATAAGAAAGATAAGAAAGATAAGAAAGATAAGAAAGATAAGACAGATAAGATATAATAAGAAAGATAAGAAAGATAAGAAAGATAAGAAAGATAAGAAAGTTAAGAAAGATAAGAAAGATAAGAAAGATAAGAAAGATAAGAAAGATAAGAAAGATAAGAAAGATAAGAAAGATAAGAAAGATAAGAAAGATAAGAAAGATAAGAAAGATAAGAAAGATAAGAAAGATCTGAAAGACCCAGAAAGTTAAAAAGATAAGAAAGATAAGACAGATAAGATATAATAAGAAAGGTAAGAAAGATAAGAGAGATAAGAAAGATAAGAAAGATAAGGGAGTCATGAGATACAAAGTAAATAAAGATGATAAACAAAACAAAGGAGGTTATGAAGACTTAACTAGACACAAAAAAACTAAAAATCAACTATGAAATAATTATATTATATAAATGATTAAGGAGTTACGGTGTAACGGGGGAAGTGGTAGAAATTTGAGATCCCGATTGTGCACTGTTACCAGCAGTCTAATAATTCTACTGAAGATAATGAAACATTTTGTAAAAAACTAACTTTCATCGCGTGTAATAAATGCTGTTGTTTTTTTTCCTTTTGCATGTTTGCGTTTTGCATCCGATGAAAATAATTGAAAAACTTCTGTATGAAAGAAAACTGTATTTTTCAAAATAAATATCCAAATGGGCCATTCTTCTATTGTATCTGTTTCAATGTTATCTATAAAAAAATACATGTAATATCCCGGAATTTGTTTTCCTACTTGATCAAGGTTTCCCATTTAACATATATTATTAATAAAATATTCATTACTTTCGATTTTATCGAATAAGAAGCTCGACGATCCTTTATGTAGGTTATACTTGTACACCGAACCACTGCTACTCCTCATAAAAGGTCGCCTTGGTCATAAATGATAATAATACCGGATTGGTTTTTGTAAAAAATCACCTCAAGGGTAACAATGCTAGAATATGGACATCCACCGAAAAAACTGAGTGTAATTAAAATGGAAAACCGGAGAAAATGCCCAGTGGGCCTCCACATGCATTTTTAAAAATAAAAATGTGAGAAAGAAAAGTTTTAAAAGCGTAATTGTTACGTCTGCGTTTCTTACACGGGTTAAATTATTGCTTTATCTTAGTTATTAATTCATTTGAATTAAAGCCATGTACGTTCTGTTTGTATTGTGTTTATTATTAGTAGGTGATATGTGTCATGGCCATTCCCTTAGAATAGAGATTTATTTAGTCATTTGCCATTTCGGAGAAAAATAAATAAATGGGGTAACTTTTCGTCATGATACTGCCATCTATTGATGAAAATAGTAAGATGTTGCGCAATCCTTGACGCAAACCAAAATTGATTTTTTGATATTCAGTCGTATCACTAAATAAGCATTAAATACTGGCGGTAAAATATTTGCTTATTGGGGAAAACGGTCAAGAGATAATTCAAGTGGCATGTGCAAGTAGGTACACTATTCAAGTTAAGATTTAGACTTTAGACCGATCAATTGACCCAACATTACCTTCGATAATAGGTATATTATTATTATGTAATTAAAATAATGAAAAAATTGTGATCTGGGAAATAAATCTAATTAGATATTATTATTATAGGATATTTGCGAAAAACATAAATAGTAACTTTTCGTCTACGAATCTGTACCTACAAATAGATGGCCATAACATAAAAAACTGTACCCAACTCACCCCTCTAATAATTATTTTACCTATTCAAAATAGTTCCGTATAGGGAAAACGTTTTCTAGCATGGTTTAATTAAATATTTAAAAAAATCTTAATTTATTTTTGATGTCGTAATATAAAACTAAGGAAATCAGAAGGACACCCAACGAGGATAATAATAATGATATGTTTACAGCGTTTTACTGAATCTTTCAAAAAAATATTTTTTAATTAATTATCTGCCTTCCACTGATTTCGAAGTTTTTAATCGAGGTGGTAATGCAAATATTAAAAAAAAAATGGATTTGTACGTTTTTTAATGAATAAAATTTTAAGTTACCCATTTTAGTTGGCCGTCGGGCTACGCATTTTGGCAAAATCTAGGGGTCCCGACGATTTGCTAAAAAAAAGCTTTAAATTCGAACAAACTATGCTAACTGTAAGCGACCATTGTCGTTACAAGACTGTAAACATGTAGGTGCTGGTCAAGTCGTTATCGTATCCGTGATGTCTCGGGCGTCGGGCTCGCTCTGGATTTCCAAATATTGTTCCTTGCAAAAGGGAAACAATGTCGACTTTTGTAGATCCTGCTGTGGTCGGGTATCCAAAGGTGAGAAGTCAAAGGCAGTTGTCCGATGGAGGTAAGCAGTGGTCAGAGTGAAACAAGGCGAGTGGTTCAGAAGTCAGAGCGGGCGGCGGGCAGAGAGGAGTACTTATCAGGCTGGCGATCAAATGCTAACTGCCGCAAACTAGCGTTTGCAGGCTATTTATGCGGTCCACCAAGCGCGGACCGCCGGTGCCGGGTAGATGCCCGACAAGTCGGTCTCCCTCCCACCAACTGTCCCTCTCCAACGCTTTTATTCAGTCATTTCAGTTTGAGCGGTCTGGAGCGAACAAGCTCGCCAGACCGCCCGTTACATATATTAACAGACAACGATAATTTAATAATAAGTGTGCAGCTTCAGATATTCCGGGAGGCGTTACGTCCGGTACACTCCCCTCGTGGAGCTTGGCTACACTTTTCTGCGAAGGGCGTGCCGTCTCTCGGTGCGGCGATGAAGTCATCCGGGCGTCATCCGCAGAGGTGGGGATGCGCTGAGGTTACCCATGCATCTTGTCGTGGCGAGAATGCTCCCCTCGTCAAAGGGTTGGGGCTGGGATGCGCTGAGCTGTGGCGCGTGTTGTAGCACTTGTTTCATTTCCCGGGCTATGGGTAGTGCCGGGCTGCGTTCGCGCAGAGTGGGCGGCCGCCGGGGGGCGCTCGGAACAAAGGGGTCGCAGTTCAGCGAGGCGCGCTGCATTCTCGCAGCTTGTCCATTTCCCGGGCTCTGAGTAGCGCCGGGCTGTGTTCGCGCAGAATGGGCCGCCGACAAGTGGGCCGCCGATAACAGCGGGGCCGCAGTTCGGAGAGGCGCGCTGCATCCTAGCAGCTTGTCGTTTTCCCGGGCTATGCTTAGCGCCGGGGCCAGGGGCAGCGGGGCCTGGCGGTACGGTGCGCGCTCCTCTAAGCGGCGGCTTATTGCAGCGCAACCGGCATGGGACGGGCCGGGGCCAGGAGCAACGGGGCCTGGCGGTGTGGGGCCGCGCCCAGAGCAGTGGCCGTCGATAGCGTAACCGGCATAGATCGGGCCGGGGCCAGGAGCAGCGGGGCCTGGCGGTACGGAGCCGCGCTCCAATGAGCAGCGGCTTGCGGAAGCGTGACCGGCATAGATCGAGCCGGGGCCAGGAGCAGCGGGGCCTGGCGGTACGGAGCCGCGCTTCAATGAGCGGCGGCTTGCGGAAGCGTGACCGGCATAGATCGAGCCGGGGCCAGGAGCAGCGGGGCCTGGCGGTGCGGTGCCGCGCTCCATTGAGCGGCGGCCATCAATGGCGAGTCCATGGGCAGCATAACAGGCGTGAGCGACGCTAGGAGCTGCCGATGTGGCCAGGGCATACACATCAGGGTCCGGCGGGACGAGGTCGCGGTCTGCAGAGCAGCAGACAATGCGCATCTGACCGGGCGCCGCCGGGACAGGGATCGGTGCAACGCCATCTATGTTCGTGCATTCCAATCTCAGAATGGTGGTTTGCGCCCTCGCTATCCTTTTCAAGCTTTGGACGAAACCGATAGATGGCGCCGCCACCTGTGGTGCTAGATGGATTCTCAGATCTGCTATAAACTGCGCCATCTGTCGGGCACTCTCCCAAATCCGATAGCCGCGACATCTCTCGGCGTCCAGTTTAAGCTGCGCCTGCCAAAGCGTATCCTCCGGAAAGCTTTCCTTCTCGGCGAGGCGTGGGCAGTGGCAGGGGTCATCGGGGGGGCAATCTGGCAAGCGGCCAGTGGATTATCGGATTCGGCAGCGAGGCGCAACCGAGCTGCGCCTGCCAAAGCGTATCCTCGGTGGGGCCCGCCTATAGCAGGGCTGCGTGCAGCGCCGGATACTTCGGGATCGGGCGGTGCGAGGCTGCGCACCTCCGGGCAGCAGTTGTTGTGACGGGGCCCGCCTATAGCAGGGCCGTGAGCAGAGCCAGACACTTCGGGGTCGGGCAGTGCGAGGCTGCACACTTCAGGGCAGCAGTTGTCGTCGAGTAGATGGTGCCCGCCTATAGCAAGGCTGTGAGCAGGGCCAGACACTTCGGGGTCGGGCAGTGCGAAGCTGCGCACTTCAGGGCAGCAGTCGTTGTCATGTAGATGGGGGCCGCCTATAGTAGGGCCGTGAGCAGAGCCAGACACTTCGGGGTCGGGCAATGCGCAGCTGCACACTTCAGGGCAGCAGTGATTGTTGTGGAGATGGGGCCCGCCTATAGCAGGGCCATGTGCAGCGGAGCCAGACACCTCGGCGTCGGGCAATGCGCAGCTGCACACCTCAGGGCAGCAGTCGTTGTCATGTAGATGGGGCTCGCCTATAGCAGGGCCGTGAGCAGAGCCAGACACTTCGGGGTCGGGCTGTGCGAGGCTGCGCACTTCAGGGCAGCAGTCATCGTCATGTAGATGGGGCTCGCCTATAGCAGGGCCGTGAGCAGAGCCAGACACTTCGGGGTCGGGCTGTGCGAGGCTGCGCACTTCAGGGCAGCAGTCATCGTCATGTAGATGGGGCTCGCCTATAGCAGGGCCGTGAGCAGAGCCAGACACTTCGGGGTCGGGCTGTGCGAGGCTGCGCACTTCAGGGCAGCAATCGTTGTCATGTAGATGGGGCCCGCCTATAGCAGGGCCGTGAGCAGAGCCAGACACTTCTGGGTCAGGCAATGCGCAGCTGCACACTTCAGGGCAGCAGTGATTATTGTTCCGGTGAGGCCCGCCTATAGCAGGGCCATGTGCAGCGCCGGATACTTCGGGATCGGGCGGTGCAAGGCTGCGCACTTCGGGGCAGCAGTGATTATTGTTCCGGTGAGGCCCGCCTATAGCAGGGCCATGTGCAGCGCCGGATACTTCGGGATCGGGCGGTGCAAGGCTGCGCACTTCCGGGTTTGTGTCAGTGCTCAACAGCAAAGGGAGCACAGACGCGGCGATCAGTTGCTCGATCTGCCTGTTTTGTTTTCTTATTTCTTGCAACTCTTCTCGCATCCGACGGATTATTATTGCTTTCTTGGAATCCTCACTCTTGGATGTGAGGTATTCGTCCGCAGAGGCTACTGTGCTCCGTGTCGTGTCGGTATTTGTGGCTAGAGCCGCTGCCGTAACAGCTCGTGCTCTAGCATCCCAGGCGGCCGCACTTGCTAGTTCGGGAACGTGTGTCGATGGGTCGGCGGTAACCGGGCCGAGGGGTGCCGGGCCGAGGGGTGCCGGGCCGAGGGGTGCGGGGCCAGAGACTGTAGCGCCGAGCGCTACAGAATTGTAACTCGCGTCATTCCGTTCGAGCCCGCGGGGAGTGAGGTTGTAAGCAGCTGGGCTGCCATGTAATGCACCGGGCGCTGCGGAGGCAGGGGGCGCAAGACCGGGCCCTACAGCGTAGTGGCGGCTAGCCTCATTTCGCTCGTGGCCGTGGGAAGCGAGGTACAATGTAGCTCCGCCGGCGTATGACGTGTCGAGCGCTGCGGGTCGTGCCGGGCCGGGTATTTCGGACTGTGGCCACTGTGTTCCGCCATTTTGTAATGTGCGGAATGCTTCCATCATTAATGCAGCAATCTGGGAGAGCGGGTCCGCTCTGTTATTCGCCCGATTTTGGGTTCGACGCGCCGAGTCATCCGTTGTAGTTTGACCCGGGAATGTCGCGTTGACGTTTGTGAGCTGCGGTTGACAGGGCTGCAGAGGGGTCGTTTGGCCGTGCATCGCGAAGTGGGATGCTGGAAGCCGGTACTCTGCGCCTTGTGTGAAGCCTTGTGGGGCGCCTTGTGTGGAGCCTTGTGGGGCGCCTTGTGTGGAGCCTTGTGGGGCGCCTGTGGGGCCGTACACTTCTGGGTAACGGCCGGTGACATCTTGTTAGATCACCTGGGTAGCGGCTGATGGGCAGATCCGTGTGTTGGGGATCATTATGTGACTAGATCCGGCTAGAAGGACCACTTGTAAGCGACCATTGTCGTTACAAGACTGTAAACATGTAGGTGCTGGTCAAGTCGTTATCGTATCCGTGATGTCTCGGCCGTCGGGCTCGCTCTGGATTTCCAAATATTGTTCCTTGCAAAAGGGAAACAATGTCGACTTTTGTAGATCCTGCTGTGGTCGGGTATCCAAAGGTGAGAAGTCAAAGGCAGTTGTCCGATGGAGGTAAGCAGTGGTCAGAGTGAAACAAGGCGAGTGGTTCAGAAGTCAGAGCGGGCGGCGGGCAGGGATGAGTACTTGTCAGGCGGCGGTCAAATGCTAACTGCCGCAAACTGGCGTTTGCAGGCTATTTATGCGGTCCACCAAGCGCGGACTGCCGGTGCCGTGTAGATGCCCGACAAGTCGGTCTCCCTCCCACCAACTGTCCCTCTCCAACGCTTTTATTCAGTCATTTCAGTTTGAGCGGTCTGGAGCGAACAAGCTCGCCAGACCGCCCGTTACATATATTAACAGACAACGATAATTTAATAATAAGTGTGCAGCTTCAGATATTCCGGGAGGCGTTACGTCCGATACACTAACCTCTACGCTTCACGTATGTATGTTATTGAGATCGTCGATGATTCAAGAGAAATGACCTTGCTGTTCGTAGTTTTATCCTTCGAATCCATTGAGACAATTAAAAATGTAAACTTGCAAAATATATATTCTGAATAGATATTTTAGTGAATTTTTGTGTTTCCACCCCCCTTTGAGAGATATATATTACCTTAGAACTGAAAGTCAGGAAGTCACATTTTCTTACGAAATTGTGTTAATAATGCCAAATCAATTACATCGTTATGTTAACATACTATTAGTTCCACTAATGCCTTGAAGCAAAGGAAAAATTGCAAATCTCTATACTCAACAATTTTTAAAAGTGCGAAATTCAACATATATTTACATACTATTAATGATGAAAACACTGGAGTTCTCCGATATACCATTTTTAAAGTATCGTAGTCTAAAACGTCGGTAGTCCAGTAATCGTAAGACCAAAGTACACCTTCAAACCCTTCTACTCAATAATTTTGCACATGTGACTTCCGGACTTTCAGCTATGGTGCAGATTTATTTTTTAAAAGATGTATATTTTCAAATTTTTTGTGACGAGTAGGCCACCTACCCCAAACGGGTTCCGAAATTGGGAGGCTCGACCGTGTATCAGTGGCGTTCAGTTCATATGGGCTAGGTAGCTATGCCTACACTAAGAGAAATATTTTTAATCTCAGAAAAAATACGATTATTTTCAGTTTTCTCCCAAAAAATTATGAATATTTTTCGACATCGTTAAAAATTAATAAATATTGTTTCTATTGGACGAATTTATACTTTTTGGTTGCAAGTTGCAATCTACCTTTGGCAATACATTCGGCTTCCTTAATCTATTTTTTTTAGCTGGATGCATAACGTAAAGCAATGCATCCGCATACGGTTTGCACTAAAGGCTGTGAAACATACTGCCTTTGCCTGCATTGCTAGTAATTTTTGTATCGTGAGGGTATATTTTAAATAAGATGCATAATGTTATTCGACCTCTAAAGCAGTATTTCTCAACATGGGGCGTGCGCCCCACCTGAGGGCAATTTGAATGTTTGGGGGGCAATGCGTAAATCATTAATTTGTGTAACATGTTTTTGTTAAAAACCCACTTCTAAAAAAGAAGATGGCATCACTAACGTAAATTTCAGCTCACTGATGTTATAGTTAATTCGTGTGTTCGTATTATTGTTTTTTGTTCGTGGTAAATTAGAACGAGTGGTGAGAAGTATAATTTTTTTTTTAATTATCTGTTATTTTAGTTTCTAACACCACCGCTTTGTTTCAAAGCTCTCAAACAAAATACAAAAAATAAGGTTTACAGTTCCATCTGTTGAAACAATAATGAATTAACACTTCTTTGAGTGAAGAATTAAAAAAACACGTTTACGTTTTTGAACTTATTTTTTTTTTATTAATCATTCGTTCTTTCGTATTTTTTCTTTTACAGTGTTTGTGTATTTTGAGTATTCGCTGCTTACTATTTAATTGATGGCCCTTAAACACTTTTTTTTCATAATTATTTATGTTACATTAATATCTACGGATTATCAGAGATCGAAATATAACGAGTGATCGAATGAAAATTACATATTTTTTTCTTTTGATTATTACCGACCTATGATTTGATTACATGATTAAGTAATTATTGTTTTTATTTTATTTATGATATCGTAAAACCGGCTTCTTTAAATGGTTTCTGTGGAAATATTATCTAGTAATCTGTAGATCGATTTCAAGATGTCAAACATTTTTATTGCACCAGATTGGGTGAAGAGAAAGGGTGTGGCCTTAATATGATGACAAATATTATTGCAGTACCCAACCTTTGTCGTTGAGCAGTCAGTAAATATAAATAAGTGAACATGGTTGCCTTTTTACACTTAGAGAGTTTGCTGTCGTCTGAGAGATTTTAAAGTAACATTGGCTAATATTGTTCTCTCGATAAATAAACGTAAGAAAAATAATTCGTAGGAATTGAAGCTCTTTTTCAATGTCACCCACTCGATTAATTCATCTCGGTCAATTATTATTATTATTATTTTTATATTTATTGTAAATTAAGTTTAATAATTTTATTATTAAGTTCCGCGAGTATTTTTAGTTTTATTTTTATTATTACTTGAGAGCCGTTTAGCTGATGTGGATTAACCGCATTTGGAAAATAGAATTTGGAAATTAAAAAAATATTCCCATAAATTAATAATAACATTCTTAATTATTATTTACATTAAATTTGTTTAGAAAAAAGAAGTTGTACGAATTAAACACAATAACAATTAATAGATTATTAGTTAGGTAGGTACCTATAGAAAACGTAATTTTTCGTTATTAATATGAAAAATATTAATATATTGACAGACACAATAAGTTCCACCAGTCCTTTGTGTTCTCATTTAGAACCAAATACGAGTATAAATACATATTTTCATAAAGTTTAAGTAGGTGCCTCCCTTTTTGTTTACTTATTTATTACCATTTACCGATTTATCGATTACTAAAATGTAATAAATTATTCTAACAGTTGTTTGGCACTTCATAACAATAATATTATTAAGCCAAGATTAAAATCGCCACTATCGCCAGTGGGCCACTTGATTCCTACAAAACAGTTCGCGGATGAAATTGTTCGGTGCGAGGTGTAGGAAAAACCTTAGATTTTCGCTTCCGCATCCGGTTGCGTTCCCGGATATTCGGGAACTAGGCGATTGTACGTCTGATGGGAGGGAAGGGGGGTGGGGTATAAAGGGGATGTTAAACTCTTGCCATGGGCCAGGGGAAGTAAGCCAAGGCCGGTGTCAGGGACGGGAGGGGACTAGCACGTGTGACCTAGATAGAGCGAGCATGGGGCAATCAATACCTCGGAACCGCCACCAGACCAAAAAAACGTCCAGCAATCACTTATTTAACAAAAGTACAAAACAAGTACCTTACTTCAATACTAAACACTATAACTCATAATACATTTTTTGCTCTTGTGCACTTTTTCCTTACCATCAAAGTTTTCAATATTTGTCTGGAGGTAGACAAGTGTCCAATCAAGAAGAAGGCACTGTATAAAAAAATGTTAATGTTATTCAACAGTTTCATCCTTTTGAATGCGTGGCGTGTTTTGGGCGACTGCACCCGCGGTTTTGCCTGCAACGGACAGTTCGCGCGCAGAGCGGGAAACGGGAAAATATTCAAACAGAAATCGTTCTAACGTTAGAAATTTGAAATGAGTTCGCGCGCGCTCGGCAGGGCTCGGCTCGGACAGGGCGTTCGCGGAAAACCATTGCGCAACTCTTTGGCTAGAATAAAATCATGATTTTTAGTTAAGTCACATCGTAGTGCGGCCTGTATATAAAATTGTTTTTTTTTTTTGCTAATTAGAAATTGTTTATTACGCTAAAATATTATAGAAAAATCTGTTCTTAATATTTGTTAACGAGTTTTTTTCGTGATTGTAATATTTTGAGTACTTACATTACATAAATATGTTCCTAGTCAAAATTGTTAACCCTAGACTATGAAGTAGAATATAGGGCTTCTCAAACATTTTTCGTATTATAAACATATTACATTATTATTATTTAATAATTTAAAACACAATATATTTAGAGTGTTTAGAAAACAGTAGTTCCTACTTATCATTCAATATTATTTATACACTGGTGTATGTTTTCCAATATTATAACATAAAATTTAAATTACCTACTTATAATCGCACTGATAATTTTTTGTTTTTGTTTCATAGAACCACAGTAATAATAACACAGCATTCATACAGCGCAGTTTTGTGTTATTTTACTTCCAAGCAAATAAACACAATCTAGATAGAAGGTTTTCAGATAGTAACTACATATAATGCTTCCTAAGGTGCCACCCATCATAGATTGGGAAACACTGACGAAGTTAGGTCTAAACCCGCTAATAAATAAAAAAGTTTCTCCATCCGTAAAAAAATAAGTTCGAAAAAAAAGTATTTTTTACGAACTCTAACTTCCATTCAATTTCAAGGGTTTATCGTAGAAGAAAGAAATTAAAACATATAAAACAACAATTTCTTAGTAATTCCTGAATAAATGCACATCGGTACTGTTTGATACACTTAACTTTGCAAGCCGCCAAAGGAGTAACTATAAAACGAATGAACTTTATTTTGTATTTATATATATTTTAGATCTACTAAATCTCTTGGTACCTACAAATAACCTATGCCATTAATAAAATATTTAGATGAACTGCTAAAATCATGATGTACGTATATGACATAACAAAAATAATAAAACTGGGACAGTTCCTCTGAACGGGGCATGAAGGAAGGAGGAAGATGTAGTCGACCATCAAAATTAGCTGCTTAGGCAGTAGGTATGCCTGCAAGACGGGGGAATGTTGGAAGATACAAAACTAGGTGACAAATAGCGAGCCCTTTTACATAAGAAACTGGATCGGAATTAGTCGACTACCCCAATAGTATCTACCTAAGCAAGAACTGAAGCTTTAAAGAAAATTTCGGAACTTGTCAAGAAAATGTAATTGTGCCGAATCCATCCAACCCTGCACACTGGTACACTGATTTCGGATTTTTGAAAGACCAAATGATGCAGACTGCATTTGACGGCACTACTCCCCCCACACCACCCTTTCCTGAATTAATTCAGGCGTACCACAGGGATTTATTCCATAACTCCTGCTGTTTTCAAATACTTATTTATTTATTATATTTTCTACGCCCTCTAGGGGCTTTTACATATTTTATAATTAAAATGAATAGGTAAGTATTTACATCGATACGATAGATAGTATTTACAAAACACAACAAAGTATTTAAAATATCTCGAAAACAAATTCAACAATAACATTATCTGTGTATAATTCTTTTAATTTGTAACAAAGGCGAACTAATATTTCTAATAAATAAAATGCGTTATACACTAAATAATAATAATACTAAAGCACGTCTAGAAGACGAATGTACAATTTTAGGTTAGTTCACTTCAATGGAAATATCCTGCAAAACCAAAATCCAAATCCAATTCTTAGAGTAACTGAGAATCTCTTCCGGGTTCGATGGAAGTCCAAGTTAATATGGAATACAAGAAGCTAGGGTTCTGTATGGGACTGGAAGATTATTGAATTATTATTATTATTATAAAGTATATTTCATGATTTGGAAGCCACCTCTGGGCTGAAAACTCCCCTCAAACTCACCATTCATAATTGACGTCTGTAGAACGAGAAAGGTACGTTTATTCGACTCGTTTTTTCGTGTCACGTACCCATTGGCGTGCACAGAGTTTTTATTCGGGGTAGGCATTAGGAAAAGCAGTGAATTAATTGATATTTAAACAATTTATCACGGACATGGTAAATTTATGCTTAAAATGGCCTCGTTGCTGGTTTCGGCCGATGTTTAGGATTACCTGCCACATGAAATATCCTAATAACCGTTATATTTATGCATATTACAAGCCAATTACTGGATACACAAAAATTCAATTCTTTTTTCGACGGCACAATTTCATTAAAGAAAGCCAACATAATAGTGATTAGTTATTTCGTTAGTAGAATTGTAGGTACCAACAGATGGCACTAGGTGCTACATTTGTACCGATAGGCACGGCGTTTGTGGTACTAACACAAACGAGCCATCTCTTGAATGCGCATTGCGTTCACATTTTGTGTTGAATACCGTTTACATTTGAACATGGCATTTTGAATACTCAGTTCCTGGATTTGACACGTAACAGTAGGGTAATCGATGGGGCGCGCATGGCGCTGCGATTCGTAGTTGGAACTTCACGCATATTTTTGAAAGTACAGATTGATTTGTAGCAATATCTTTACAATTTTTTTTTGTAAGGTAGGGTCGGTACGCTTATGTGCCTACATGGAATGCACGCCTTTGCATGTACCAGTGGTATGCATTGCTCCCTGGCCATAGGTAGGGTGTAGCTTTTAAAGTGTTGATTATCATTATTCATCACACCATAAAGCATGAAGGCCCTGGATGCAAATTACAACTGAATACTACAAATTTTGCTAAGTAGAAACAATTTCTTAGGGTAGAACAATCATGAAATAAGAATTTACTGAAATTCCCGGAAGTTTATTCGGAAAACTGGTAAAAGAAGTAAGCACAGCTTTTCAGTTTTTATGGGCTGCACACCACTGGCAAGTACCTACGAGTAAGTGTAACGCGCCTTTGGTATTCGTCTTTCAAACTTTTTATTCAGGCCCCTACGAGTTCCGCATTGACGATTCTCTTCATTCATAGTATCGGCTCGTGACTTTTGAGTGCGCTAAAGTGCTAAGATATAAAATAACGAACTTATTGACATTGCTATAGGTGGCCCTTTCCGCAACCTACGGCACACCGTCATCCCACCGGGTGGTAGATATACGAGTATAGCTGTTTGTACAGCGTGAGGCCAGGGGAGCCTTCTAACGTATACGTAACAAAAAAGCTTATTAGTTTGTTATTCCGTACCTCGAAATGGATGATTTAAAAAAATAGGTATATACGGCGCTTAGTGAACTCGCACAATTTTCTTCAGAAAAATTTTTTTTTTTTTTTTTTAATAAACTAGGTCATTGTGGATCTGTGATGCACAACCTTTTTAGTCGAAGGGCCAATTAATCAGTTATCAATATGTTCGCGGGCCGCGGGGGGTAGGGTACCTACTGTATACAACTTAACATGGTTAACTTTGAAGTCGGTGACGTCGTCAGTGTAGATTTTTAAATTTGTTATGAATACAGTACAAACGTTCCATCTCTCCGGAGACAGTAGTTTCCTTATAACTACTGTCCTATTCCTATTATATTATGTCCTATTACTATTCCTATTATAAATTAGGAAATAACCTTGGTAATACCTGAAACATCCTTTTTAATAATAACACAGTGATAAGTCTTTGATGGCCTCCATCGTCGAGGGGTAAGACTCTCGACTACGAATCCGAAGGTCGCGGGTTCAAATCCCGGCGTGTGCAATTAAATTTTATTTTATTTAATTTGTGCTGTTTAACAATTAATTCATTTAAAAACTTACATATAGTATATTTGCGCACGTTCCAGAGTGGAAGATACTCTCAGTATCGCCCTGGTGAAAGACCATTTAGAATTAAAACGTTGCTTGAAATGGCTTTTAGCCGTGTTTGGTGACTAGATCTGAATAGCCAGGTATTTCCCCACCTTCCTCTTCCTCTTATCCTTCCCCTCCCCAATACCTATAGCCTCACAAAATTCCCAAATTGGGGATACCATAGTCTCACTGGCTCCAGATAGTTGGGAGAAGTTGGGACTCTTGCGCGGTATATGAAAAAAAAGATGCCGCATAATTCGTAATCACGGTCTTCAAATAAAATTTGCTCGGGTAACCTTTTTGTATTTTGCTTTTAAACGTTAACTATTTAATAAAGCAATCATAGTACCTACGCACAAAAAAGCAACGAACGCTAAAAAAAATCCATCTCAAAGGTCAAAACAGTAAATGCTGTCGATTTTTTTCAATCTGAAATTTGAAAGAATATGTAAAAACTTGTTATCTTGGGCGACTGATTCAAAATATTGAAGACAAACAACCCCGTCTCGTATTTTGTAAAACACAACGGAACCCAGTTCAATATTTTGATCATGGTAGGTACTCGGATATCCGTAAGATTGCTATTAAATAAGGTATACCATTACTCACTTCCGTTACTTCTACTTTTTAAAAATCAACGTCGTATAATTAAAAGTAACTAATTAAACATTCCAATTTCAACTCGCATAAAGGAAATGCCCTTTCTAGGCCCAAGGCAAAAGCAATAAATTAATGCCGTTTATTTTTATTTTTAAATTTTTGTGGGGCGCGTGAAAGGTATCGCGGGCCATGGGTTGTGAATCACTGCTGCACGTAGTATACACACACGTTATCTGGATACAGCTACAATGTGTGGGATTGTACCTACACTGAAGTAGATAGATTTTCAATGACATAAACTTACATTGCTATTTTTCTTATGAGTACGAAACTTTTTATGTTTTATTAATAGTTTAACCTTTTACCTATCCGTACATCAGTGACGTGTATACATTTTTTAATGAAATCTTCCGAAAACCAGCTTTTGCTTAATATTATTAGATAAGTTTCTATAAAATGTTAAAAACGTTCTCTTATATGAATAATGTTTCTAAACAAGATATTTTTGAAATATTAAAACCCCAATGGTTTGGTTTCAAAATGGATCCTATTTATTGATCTTATTATTTCAATCAAACTATATATTTTCATATGAAGCGGTAACTTTTAGTTGTATACTGCCCCGAAGAAGCTACGGTAGTAGCGAAACCCGGTCGGCTAAAGTATAAATAAAAGCGATGTAAACAATGTTATTGTTTTATTTTTTTAAATAATTCAAATAAGTTATTTTCAATTTAACGTTTTATTTTAATTTATTCGGGAAAACAAACAGTTCTATACATATTTTTTCCAGAGTGGAAGATACTCTCAGTATCGCCCTGGTGAAAGACCACCACTCGGAATTGAAGCGTTGCTTAAAATGGTTTTTAGCCGTATTTGGTGACCATATCTGAATAGCCAAGTATTTCCCCACCTTACTCTTCCCCCTTCTCCTTCCCCTTCCTAATACATTCATATACAGCCGAATTGTCCACCCTAAGCATACCGACTGTATTTAAAATTAGAAACATTAAATGAACGTCATGACAAAAATGACATGAATTTTTTTTTTAAATTATAATTAACCATATAGAATCTTCCCCTTTGGCCACAATCAACATTAATATCAACCACCGTCTAAGAAACCCCGAAAATATCCATATCCCTTTCCAAAGAACCAACTTACCCTTCTCCCAACCGTTGGTATTTATTATTTTCTTATTTCTTTGTATTTTTTAATGTTAACCCTCTGTCTGTTGTATACATAATAACTTAAATTTAAAAAATAAAAGTTTACGCTTAAAATGCGTTTCTACGAAAAGAAACATCAAAAATATAAATGATGAAGGAAAAACACATTGATAATGGAAATAAGAAAAAATAATAAAATAAATGGTATATTATTCATCTAGATTCTAAGAAAAAGTAGTGAAAAATATTTTTTTAAAACATGTACACAGCAGTGGCGCGCATTGCTCAATGGCTAAAAACAAACTGTGTGTAGTTTCTCATGTTCGGGTATGAATTTTCCATTGACTATTTAAAAATTATCATTTTTTATCATCTTCCGCTAATTTGTGTGTCAAACTGAATAATGAACGAATAAGTTCCTTACCGATTTCACGGGAGAACACCGACCGACAATTTTTTTATTTGTTTTTATTGTTTGTTTTTATTCGGGTAGGCACAGATTTTCAGCCTTTATGGAGTGCACTGATACATAGCAAGGTAAAATCAAACTATATATTGTAATTATAAACGATAAAACATCAAGGAATCTTAACAAATTTATTATAGATAAAAAGAAATTTAAAGAAAGAACAAAAGCATAATGAGATTGAAATGAAAATAAGAAAAATAGATCTATAACACACAGCGTGTGGGTTCTTAATTAATCTTGTGATTTAATTCTTTCTTGTATGTATGTATTCGATAAAATGATCTGAGGATAAATTGAAAATATCAGCATCTGAGAAGATTTATTGTATTTTGAGCATGTTCTTATAAAAAATGAATGAATTCTTATTACTTTTATTATAATCATGCAATAAATGAAGGTAATTCGTTCCAAGGCAGCAATTCTGCTTCCAGAGGGTGCATAAAGTGGCGAACTTAGAGTTAAAAATAAAAAGAAGTTAACCACATTTTACGAACGTCGATCCAATGGTAATCCTTGCAGCTGCTCACGAAGGCAAGTGCTTTATTTGTACACGGCGCGGCGGAAGGAGATATCACCTGCCCACGGGGGTCATACAGGGTGTTAAGAGCCGGACCTCACTTACTTTTAACCAGTGATTCCTAACCACATTTGGAGTAAAAAAGGTTAATGAAATTTTGGTCTCCGGTGACATTAAATTTTTTTTAATTTACCCTTTTTTATTCCAAATAAGGTCAGGCATCAATTGTTAAAGTAAATCAGGTATGTCGCTTAATAACTGCAAGTAGGCACCCGAGTCACAGTAGGTACTTAGCCAATGCAATGTGCAGATCCTTTCATTCGAGGTGGCCAATAATTAAAGGGGTAAATAACCTAGTCAAACTTTACCATAATTATGATAAAGTATGGCATATATTTTCTATGGAGTTCTGCAAAATGAGTACACAATAATGTAGGATGGATAAATTATGACAAATTTGGATAACACGATTTTTTTTAAATTGAGCAGAATTTTGCTTAATAATGGTATATGATAAGGACAGAGAGACGGGATAGGAGTACAATAATAATGATGGAATAAAACATAACTGTTGATGAAGATTTTCAGCATTGTCCAAAGAGTGGTAAGATATTAGTAGAAAAATGCCGTTTTCATATTTATATCAATGACCCTATTTTAAGCGCACAGAAACGTTGTGATTTTCTATGGGAATGGACAGTGCACCCCCCCCCCTCACTCAAGGTTTGAATGAGACATTTGTTTCTTTAATGTCTTTACAATATTATTGTTCTTGGAACTTTAAAGTTTGGATAAATAGGTACCAGTAGGTACATGAACCTCATTGAAATGGCAAATTAATATTTTTTCCTCCAATGTCCATACAGTTCTTACAGAGCTTTAGCTTCTTTGATGTTGTCATTGCTTTTTTTCTCTCGACAATCCTTCTCTCCCAGCGTCTCCAGAGTTTGTTTCAGCAGATGGCTTGACTTGGCTTTGTACTCTATTATGGCTATATCCTCACCCATTCAGCATACGTGAGTGATCCATGATGGTGACCTGGCGTTACGCTACCAATTATGAGGGGTTGATGGGTAAAGAAGGCATTTCTCAGCAATACCTGCGTTTTCATGTTTTTACTGCATCCCGGGGATTTTCTAACCTAACATCTTTTTGTTGTCTTCAGGTCCCCGATTGCACATCGTATTCATTTTTTAATCTCTGTTTTTTTGGGTTTCACCTCCACGGCTTGAAGTTTATAGTTTTCTTTCTCACTGAGTGATTCCTCGATACTGGTTCCTATGTATGTATAATATATATATTTTGAATGAATCCGTATTGTGTTTTGCAAATATTTTTCTTATTGCATTTTGCCGGTGCTAACTGCCAACCGATGTACTTATTATCTAATTTTGGGATAAAGTTACGAAACTAAACAGATGAACTAATAATAAGTGAAAATACGAAAGGAAAACTAGCTGAGGTAGTGACACAAACACCCTACGAACAGCTACGGTTGCCTTGGTCTGCTCCATGGCAGAATATTGCGTTCCAGTGTGGGCTAGAAGTAAACACACACAGAATGTAGGCGTGCAACTAAATACTAAATACTGCTATGCGCGCGGTGAGCGAAACACTTCCCTCCACCCCACTACAATAGCTCCCTGTCCTCTCGAACTTCGCGCCGCCCACTGTAAGACAAGAGACAGCTACCCTCAGGGAATACAATAAGGCCCTGAATAGTAACATTCCACTTCAAGATGATGTTGCAAACCTCCCGGCCAGCAGCCTGACGTCCAGGAAACCTTTTTAGACTGAAGGAGAAAAACTCCGTCTATCACAATACTCCCCAAAAGAGTCATGGCGAACTCAGTAGCAGACCTCGGACGACGTGAACCTCATTAAAACGCCTAAAAAATAAGCACCTTATTGTAGACCCTACTAATTGCAAAGGTTTTCTGTTCTTCGGACGACGTGAACCTCATTAAACCGCCTCCGGTGCAGTCACAGTGGTTGTGCGTATATAATGCACAAATCGGGCTTAAAGGATTCCGAACTTTGTGAATGTGGACATATTCAAACAGCAGAACACGTCGTAGAAGAAGTCCCCTTCATCAGTTCCCCTATGGCACATCTGTGCTTAACCAAGTGTCTCCCAATGCCATCGACTGGCTGAATAATCTTAGCATCCCACTATGACATATGATAATCCATAAAAATCCATGGTATTAATTATTGTTAATTATTCGCGATGCGATCGGAAGGTGAGATGTTTTAATGGGTTCATTATTGTGTTGATGATATTTATGAACACTCTATATTTTTTAATAAAATCGGTCGTCTCTGAAAATAAGTTTAGTTTATTTTGGATATTAGGAGGGATTGTGAAAATGTTGTTTTATGTTTATCGATGTTTATCTCCATAGTGTGATGATTGTAGGAGATTTTCAAATATTCTCAGGTTATTCGTATCCCAGGAATGATTATCATTCTTGAAAATTAAAAATTCGGGTCACTTGAGACGATATATGAATGTGAATGAAGCAAGGGGGGTGTGCCGAAACAGAATTGTGTTACGGTCTATCCTCTGTGCCACCCTTGCCGGGAAACGGCGTGATAGTTAGTTAAGTATTTTGAAGTAATGGCTATTGATGTTTTTATTGTGATTGGAAATATACGAACTTTCTAATGTTATATTGTCATAGACTAGTTGTTTTAAAATGATTGGCATTCTGGGGCAGCGCTCCCATTGCTGGAAATTCCTCAAAATCATTATACAGATATGAATTTGTGATAGGTAGGTAGTAATCCTGTATCTATTTAGGCATGCCTGCATCCTTTTTACCTTAACTCCTTTATTTCACGAGGAATTTGTTGCTATTAATTTTCTTTTTTCGATGCATCAATCTTAAACTTTTATTTGTGACAATTTTCAAAAATATTTTACCCTCATCCGTTATTGTCCCTTTAGCCAATTCCGGTTCTTTCTTTTATCTAGTAATTTACATGTCAACTCCTTTTTGCGCCCTTGAGGTGATTTTCTGACGAAAACGGCGCTATAGAAATAATCCATTTATTATTATGGGATTCTCCGTATACACCAAGAAATTTTCTATTATCACAACAAGTTTTTTGGTTCACTTTCCTTCATTTACACTCTCGTCTCTCATCATGCGATGTACAATAAGTACCAACCGATCATAATTAGTCAGTTATTAACCAGAAACAGTAGTAACGCCGAGTTTTCGGGATTTGTTCACTTTTCAAGTTAAGAAAAACATAAACAAAAAACCTCCGTCCTACGATAATTTCCGCGCAATTGTTCCTTATGTCAAAACATAAAGCGAGCTCCGTAGTAGTAAAAGTGCTAACCGATAGTGAAAGTGAGGAAACATGTGCCCAGATGTGTGCGTCCAAGATAGTAAGTATCAAGTAGTATCCAGAACGGGCCCCGAGTAACGGGGTTGCCCTAGATAGCGCAAAGGGCCAACTACAGCCGCAGCCGCGCACCGCGAAAGGGGTGAACTGTCAGTACAGAAGGGGAACAGGGCAACGGGCGCTGCTTTGCGATGTTAACGTCGTGTCCCGTGGAAGGGCCCTTGCCTCCGACGAAGGGCCGCTCCACGTGGAGTTCCCGCACGTGTAGGGCGGGTCACCGACCGGTGCACGTGCTTCCCCCCTCCCCGGCCCCCTCCCCGAGCACGCGGGGCCTCGCCAGGAGGGAACTAAGAACTCCGGACTAAGCCAGTGCGTGTATTCGCAGTGACTCGGACGGTCTCTTGGCGGGCTACGGAACGCCGCGGGACGTTCTTTTGTTCGTCGCGTATCTACTACTCCGGGAAAATGGTTTTTATTTTTATTGTTATAAATATTAGAAATTTTATTTGGTTCATTTTTTGCGTTATTTTCTAGATAATTTTTTGCGTAGATTAATAATATTTTCTGCGATTTTACTTTTTATTTCATGTTATTGCGCGATTTTTTGCAGTATTTTAATTTTGACATTTTTTTATTGTCGAAAATATTTAATAAAATGTAATGTGAGATAAAATTATTAAATCTTTGCGTATATTAATTTTCCGAATTAAATGAACGGGAAAAGTCCATAGCTTCATGTACCTTTATTATCTTTGTTCGCTCAGAGTGTTCGGCCAAGTTGCTCGGCAACGCTCGGACTCGGTGTTCTTGTTCGTTATTCCGCATTACGAAATTCGAATTTGAACGTTTGTGGCGCCAAACGGGGCACTGCGGCGGTGCATCGATCCGCGGGGCCGCCGCGCGCCTCTGCGGGCCCTGCGCGCGCCGCCCCCTCCCCCCGCCAATCAACCGACCGACCGCAACCAGCTAGAGCTGCCGTTCTGAGCTCCGGACTGACATTCATTTCCCGCGCTCCGGCCTGACTGGACGTTCCGATTTCCCACTTCACAGCTGGCTCTCCTCCCGCTGTTCTTTGTCAGTTTCCTGACTTAGGCAAACATACTTCAGCCCTTTAAATAATCAGTTTATCTTTTGCGAGTTTGCCTTAGTACAAAGTTTTTATTCCGGCTTATTTACAACAGTTTTTTTCCGCGACCTAATTTCCCAACTTCCGCATTGTTTTCGGACGCCATCTTATTTGAAACTTTTTGGCCGTTCGCGCCCGCCCGAATTTCCAGACCAACATTTTTATTTCTGTCATAATCAAGGATAAGAGTTTGTTTTATTGCTTTTTAATTATTGTAATCGTATTTTAATTACGAATCTGTAGTCGATCGCGAAAATTTAACTTCGTCCGTCCCGCGATTACATAACGGCGGCTCGGGTGTTCGGGTCGGACCGCTGCGCCTCGGCTGTCACCCCCGCGCCCCGCACCCTCACCCGCGGCCACGGTCCCGCGCGGCGCCTGGCATCGCGCCGCCCGCAGTCGTCGTTCGCCAGCCGGCTAGAGCAGTCCACATCGGGGAGGGAAGAATGACTTTGGCTTTATATTTGCAAGTCAGTCTTTTTCTCTCTCCTATGGGGTCAGCTCGCAATCTTCAGTAACACTACTTCACTTCGGACACCAGCATTCCTGGCAGGAACCAGCAGTGACATCAGTGGTTGCGCGGGCCGTCCATACTATCCTGGCCGTGTGATTGCTGACTTTGCTGCGAAAGTTTCCTAAGCCTAGACCAACTTCTATTTTACTTCGCTACTGGAACACTTCCCAACTGGCCGACCTTGGAACTCGCAACTGTTTCGCAGCACATTTTCCGCATTCGCTCTTTCGATAATCTGTTTTATTTTATTTATATTTTAATTTATTGTTTCATTTATATTTGATCTACATGTTGTTTGCCAGCGTACTTATATTATGCAACTTTATAAATGTATTTACTGTTTATTGCGAATATTGTTCTGTATTCATCTGTGCGATATTGTGTAGCTATTATTGAATAAACACACTTAACTGAAAATACTCCATATTTGATGCGTCCGCAAACATCGTCTGAAATATATTTAATGTATATCAGCTTTTTTTATGGACTCCTCTTGACTATATTTTTTGACTTTACCTGTTTTCAAACTGTATTCCTATCCTATATTACTATGTTTACACGTTTTCAGAATATTTGAAAGGTGATGGCGATTACATATTTGCTAAACACTGAAAAACTATGTACAATACTGCGATGGTTTTCCATGATAGGTATGTCCATTAGAAATGTCACTCTGTACTCATTTCTCGGTTTAAACACAATTCTCTAGCCATGTTTACCAAACATTATTAAATCATATTTGTCGGAAAGTACAAAGAATCAACTTGAAACGGCAACCTTCGAAGTCTTTAGGTATGAGTTGGAATAAATTTAGAGATGACATCATACCCCGACATTTAGCTAGCTCGCAGCTTTAGCTAAGGTTAGTCAGACCTACTCGAGTACTTGTCTAGCTCCTCCTCCTTTTTAGGGCTCGGCCCGCCCCCTAACGGGTACCTCCTATTGGGCTACACCCTTGGCGAGAATTCTGTTCCGAATCGCCAACTACGAGGCCAACCGACAGCGATTCCCAGCGAGAATTCGGAGGGCCGAGATGGCTACCTACATCATAAATTATACCTTTAGGGGTATAGTCATTTTTTGTCGCTATGGCTTTGTTCCATTGGCTGGAATTTAGAACACGGAATGATCTTTCCGGAGGTGCTCACTTTTCTCCGAAGTCTAAATAATGACGTGTTTTACAACTTTGCTAACGATATTTCTGCTTTTTAAACTTGACATAAAAGTGTCAATTTTAAACTAAATTCTTTGCAATGGTGCACAGAACGGCAGCAGATAATGCGAGATTGTAAATCATAAAATCTCAATTTGTTGCATCACATGACGTTCTGATTTAATGTCCTAGAATCTAATTAGAATAATTACAAAGCTATATCAGTACTTATCAGCATGAGGTATGCAATCATTCTATGCATTTCCGTTGAAACTGATCGTCTATGTACACACATACATCGAGTGTTATCGTCCAATTCATAAATTTCCTAGAACCAAATTCTGTGCTAAAACTCTTCAGGAGAAGGAGAAGCATATCCCAATAGAAGTACGGTGTCAATGGCCTTCATTGATTGCATTTGATAACTAAAATGCATTATATTTGGTTTGGCGAATAGACGGAGAGCCTCATAGCTCGTGGCAGCCGCGATGTTCCTTTGAATCGGAGAGACGTGGATTAGAATCGCCGTACGTTATTGCCAAAACATGACGCATTCTTCTAGCAGATTATTTTTCAAGTCGAGAGAGGCATTAGCATATCCACCAACGTAATTCCAGCGACGTATCGCCACTCGAGGAAATTTCTCAGAGTTTTGTAACGTTTTATTGCCCAATATAGTTAGTTCGGCCGTGCGTCTTGTAATCTTTTCTATTTTCAAATGCCAAGCAGAGTAGATAGCGGGGTCTTGCGACAGACCTTCAAATCCATCACCTTATCATTTGGCCCACATTCACTAGAAAAAATACAATTACAACAAAATATTGTTGTATTTCTCGAGTTGGTCCACGGCGTTCACCGCTCACAGTGATACGGCGGGCTGGATTTTCAATCATCGTTTTATCTATCTTGAATACGTACCACAATATTATTTATTTACTATAATAAATACCCCATACTTAGATACTATTAGTATAGAAAGGCAAATAATTATATATATTTTTTTAATGGAACCTAATTACATAATTAATAACAACTATCGGAAATGATGATAGTCATATTTTTTTTAAAGTCGTCTGCATTTTTGGTAGTCTATCCCTACCTACCCATATCACCTTGTAACCAAGAGTGACACAACATCTAGGTAGGTAGTTACTATGTAGCTACTCGCGCACTATTGGGTAGGTAAACCCACATCGCGGGGTACCTACTTTCTCACATGCACATTCGTTTATTAGTGCTTCTAAAGCGGTGTTTGGTAAAGTTAATTATTATTGCATTGTGGGCTGCAAGTGGTACCTACACGGAGTGTGTGTAGGTACAATCTCCTTTCATCAAAGAACTCCGATAAGCGTGCGGCTGCAGCAAAATATTATCAACAAATTTTAATCACGCTCTTCGAAAAAAAAAAAAATTTTTTGGAGCTAAGATTGGATTCTAATAAAGCTGTTTAATTTTTTTTTTCTTTTGCTGGAAATCAATAATGCTGCAAGAATTAAACAAAAACTCAAAACATTTATTGCATCGCATCATTTACATTAAACCAAAAAATATTTTTGTACAAATGTGTAATTTAATTAAAGAATAATAATCGTTGTTAAAAATATTTTAATTTCATAATAATTAACATAATTATCTAATTACGTAATAAATTGGAGTGACCGTGATCTGATAAACTTCGCTTGTGATTTAATCTGTGACTGAAAAGTAAACGCTGTGAAGTGAATAAGGAAGTATAAAACCAAAAACAATATTTTTTAGTGCAAACGGACGTATTTTACAAAATCTTTCATTCAGATATTAAGTGTCTCGACGAGGAAATGGATTACAGTAATGTTATATATATATATACACTAACTAGTATATACAGTAATGCGATATATTTAATTAGGTAGGTAGGTATCGCATATGTGGATATCTAATATAGGTACCTACTTGTGGTAGATACTTACCTACCTACTTACCATAGGTGTGGGTAGAGTCTGACATTTAATAGTAGACAA
This sequence comes from Halesus radiatus, assembly GCA_022606495.2. Lineage (NCBI taxonomy): Eukaryota > Metazoa > Arthropoda > Insecta > Trichoptera > Limnephilidae > Halesus > Halesus radiatus. Next base: position 66,843 of record JAHDVE020009550.1, on the reverse strand, counting down.
GAATTGAGGGCGCTTCGATCGTTTAAAATATTTAAAATGACAAGATGGCTCATGGGAAAATGAAAGTAAGTTTTACAAAAAGCACAATGGTCCAAGTGCATAATTTTTGCGTTAACCAAACGGTATTCAGAAATTTGGGGTACTTTCCTAAAGGAGGTATTCCAAATTATATTCAAAGTTTTTTATTATTATTTAACGCTTTGCAAGGAAGATAATTACGCGGAAAGGCGATTTTTTTGTATTTCTGAAATTAAAAAAAAAACCGCCTTTCAAAATGCACGTTTATTAGATGTTAAATCAAAATCTAATACACGGATACAAATTGTAAATAGAAAAAGCGTTAAAATATTTGAGTAACGTTATTTTGCCTTGTTTCTTTAAAACGAACTGTCAAACTCGAATAAGATAAAAATTGAATGAAAATAACAAATTTCAAATACAATGTGAATAGCTTGGTAATGAAAATTTTTATTTCTACTATATTAAATTTCTGTTTTTTATTGCCAACCTGTACCTATCCATCAATTGTATAGGTAGGTATGCACCTACTTAGCAGTGACGTACAGCAGTATTTTGTCATTTTCGTAATTACCCAGAAAAAAATAAGATTTTCTTAGGAACTTTTCGTACCTACCTACGAGTATATTACAGAAACAGAAAAGTATTCCGAGGTCTGATTTTTTTTTAAATTTTCACTTCTCCGTATAAAAGATAATATACTATATAATATATAATAGAAGTTTATGTTAGAAGCAAAAGGTATTATTCTCATCTTAAAAATTAAGTACCTGTCTACGTTTCTAGTCTTCAAAGTGAAAAGGAAGATACCTCTGCTTCCTCTTCGTCGTATGGTGGAGGAGAGATGGTGGAGGTCATAGTGGGATACTGAAGTTATTCAGCCAGTCGACGGCATCGGAAGTGACTTGGTTCAGCGCAGATGTACCATGGGGAAACTGGTGAAGGGGGCATTCTTCTATGATGTGTTCTGTTGTTTGAATGTGTCCACATTCACAAAGTTCGGAATCCTTTAGGCCCCATTTATGTATCATATATGCACAACGGCTGTGACTGCACCGGATGCGGTTTAATTAGGTAAATAATGATACATATATGTACAAACATTTTTTTTTCAAAATATTTGTTTTCTTACGAAATATTTTTTTTTAATTAAAAATATACAATATATTTCCATGCATTGTATTACCAAGAGTTAAGAAACTCATTATGGGAACACATGCATTAGAGTTTTTTGAAATAATATTTTACTATACATAATATTTAACATACATAATTAATAATTCGAAATTATTGATTCAACAATTTACGAAGCATATCTTAATATAAGTATACATTCATAGGTATTTTAAAACTATAAAATAATTTGCAAAATTACTGCCTCAACACAGGCTAGCCTAGTGAGGCGGGTTTTGTGAAACTTCAACTATAACTGTTATTATATTATTTTCTATTTTTACTTTATAAACCACTGTACACTTACATTATTATATTATACGTCTCTTTTAGTTATAGTTAATTTATTACAATAAAGATATTATTATTATTATTATTAATATTCACACTAAATTAACAGAATTTACAATACATATTTCAAATAAGTTTTCTCAAGCTTTGATACTCAAAAGGAAAACAGAAACACACCACGATATTATTACGCGAACTTCATTCCCTATTCATTTTTTATTTTATTTTAAATGAACTCATAAATACGTAAACATTACAAATTAAATGATTTAGTTCATTTAATTTTAGACGGAACAATCTCTTTTTAAATATGCCTAGACCTTTTTTTTTTTTTTAATTTAGTTTTGAAAGCATTTAATAGCTAATGGATTGCTTGCCATATTATGTATGTGTGTTGTTTAAATGTATATTATTGTATTTTGGTGTGAAGTGTGTACATACTTGTGACGTTTTAATAAATTCCGAGTTTCTACTGATGTATGAATTTATTATTTATTTTAAATATTAAGAGACATGTATTATATGTTTTGATATAAATGGATTTATTAGTTAGTAGTAGTTCGTTAGGCAACCGACTTTTACTCATTATCACTACAGTACACTCCAAGGCCAAATCTGTTATCAGACGTAACGATATAGGAACTTCGGAACACTAGGTGTCTACATATCGAAGTGATTTTAATTTGCTTAAAAAATAATAAAAATTGCTCGATTTAAGTAGGTTAGAGGAATGTATAAAATTGTATTTCTTATTGCTGATACTAATGAGTAGCTATTGTGTGGTCCGCTGTTAGTATTTTCAGTGCAGGCCATCTCGTTTCGCGTTAGTTTTGCCAACAAACGCGCAACGCTGCGAGGTGGCTGCGGGCGCTATCGGTCGCGGCACCTTATCCGCGCATAGCAACACGATTAAAAAAACTTAGGTACCGATAGTTGGTATGTACCTACTAAATGATATTTTTATTAACGTAGGCAGCCACCTACGCGGAATATAATGTGGAAGAAATACCTAGGTAGATGCACGTGTAGCAGTGTAGTGAACAATTTATAAAATGTGTGGTCCTGCCGCTGAGAGTTCCGTTGTAACATCGCTTTTTGGTACATTTATGAAAAAGAAGGGGTGGTCATAATGGAAGCAATCCGCGGAATAACTGTGTATAATGCCTGTAAAAAAATCTGTGTTTTCCGTTTTTATCATAAAAAATATTCCATTTTCACTCAAAATCGCCAAAAAAGCGCTAATGCATGCCGTAGTTTCGGTAGATTATTAAGGTTTCAGTTTTGAAGTTTCGTGTTCAATAAAAGGTAGGTAGGTATAAAGGGTCTAATGTGTTAATTAATTAATTGTAAATGACAATTTTTATATACCTTAAACGTAAAAACAAAAACTTCATCAGCGATGTTCAACATTTTAGAGAAAAAAATAAATGTCATCCAATAAGAAAATTCTTTGTTTTAAAAGTGAGTGGCATGAAGTAGATAAACGTTGAAAAGCAGTGCCTACCCCAAGGAATGCTGACTATATGAAGATTAAAATAAAATAAAATAAATTTATGCTCATTTATGTAGTTAGGCACAAATAATCAACGGTAGGTGATAATTGTGGATAATAATAAATACTTACTAGAACTTGAAAAACCACAATTACACACGGCCTATCTTTAGTCATAGAGCAATGTACGCCACTGGAACAGATGATATAATTGATAATACATTGTAAAAGTAAGCGAATACTAACAAAACATTATACGGAAGATACGGATCTAGTTAGACGTAGTTATACAGAAAGCAGCCAACAACAAAAAAGATGAAGCTGAGAAAACGGCGTTTGAAAATTTAACAATACAAAAGCAGATGACGGCATTTGTGGAGTGATTATCAGTTTTTTTTAAAATGTTATTATTGAATTTTGAGCTTGGATGTTTTCATTATACAAAGATCTCGTGTTTATCTGTAAGAAAACATGAAGAAATAGATTTATGGCAATTTGTGGGTTGGACGCTTTCTGCGTAACTACATCCAATTATAAATTATAATGTCACATTCCAAAGTTACCGGTTTTATGAAAAGATGAAACATGATACATTGGGTTAATGCGATTGATGCGGTTGGCCACCGCTGCCGTGAATTGTTTGAACCCCATTCCTGGGGCGTGGCCGCCGCGCGGTGCGGCCTATTCCTATTCAGAGGGGGAAATGGCAACTAACAATTACTAATACCTTCACATGTACCCAAAATGGCTAGGTACCTACATACTTTCCCGCCAAAGGAGTACTTCCGACACGAGAAGTGAAATTTAAAAAAAAATTAAGATAATTTTTATTAAACTTCTTTTTTTTTTTCGTGTATTTAACACTAGTGGGTTAGGTAATATTTTGATTAAAATTAAATATCCATTTTTATATCCCTGTGTACAACAAACACAAAAATAGCAAAAAGGATGCGCACGCGGAGAGAAAAATACGGTTAAATATTTACGTTAGGTTGCGTTAAGTTAGGTAGGTTAGTAGGTAGGTACCATCCACCTATTTTATTTTTCCATGAAATCGTGAACATCTGGAAAGGGCTACGTACGCGGATTGTCACTTATAGGTAGGTAGCGATCAGTGCATTGCTCTCTGACCAAAGGTAGGATGTATGTAGTTTTACAATAAATATTTTATTATTGTGGCCAACTGAATGACGGACGTACAAGTTCCTTACCAAATTCACGGGAAAATGTATTTTGATCAGAAATTTCTCGTATTTTTCGGTTATGGTTTATTTTCTATACTTAGTTTGTTTTTTGGGATAGGCACAGCTTTTCGGTCTTTGTAGACTGGACGCCACTGGTAGCGATGTCACGTATCATCACTTTTAGAAAAAAGATAGAATAGTCAAATGGTACCTAAGTATTTACTTACCTACCAAGATATCTCAAAATCTAACAATGGCTAGGTATCTTCCTAGATAGCCCTTCTCGTTCAAATTGCATAGTAGGTATAAAGTTTCCATGTCTTGAGTATATATATAAAGTGCCAGAAGGCAGGCAATCAAAGTGAAAAGCAATAATATTCTATTTCCATGATTATCCCTGTATTTTTTCCTCCAATTGTTGTGGGTAATTGGTCTCCAATTGTGTTTTCACCAAACGCCGGAAGAACAAATAAGTAGATATATGGAAGTAGGTATGTAAGCAAACTAAGCGTCAACAAACCAAAGTAAATCCTACCTATTCCAGCAAAAGTATAAAAAATACTTCACAAACTGAAGACTGTAAATAAGAAGTGTAAGGTATCAAAAATTATACATGCAAACTTTTAATCTAAAAACATGGCAATCTTCGAATGTTCCCATTCAATTGAAAAAAATAAGAAAAAACAGCCTTCGCGCAAGTCGGCGGCTCAAGAATCCCCCAGCGGGTCTTGTTATTCGGTAACAAGTTTTTTGCTTTGGCAGAAGTTTTGGCGCAGTGCGTTATTTCAAACTAATGCGGTCTATCGAGGTACCTATCCAACGGAGTTAGCAGCGAGCAGTCGTACCCACCTCCTTGCTTGCCGCTTGTCGCTCGCCGCTCGCCAACACACAGGGGTCTCTTTCCCAACGGCTTTTGGAGACGGATGGTTGTAGACCAGAGGCGCGTAAACTTTCCCGAAAAAATGGAATGAAACTTATTGCGCGAACGCCGAACTGCCGAGGAAAGTCTTCGTAAATCTCACCGATGTTCATATTTTCGAAGAATGTGGGAAATTTACTACGAAAAAAATAATATTGTGATGTGGGTTTAAATTTAATGATAAAGGGTTATTTTCTTGAATTTTTACGCAAAAATTTAAGCTAAACCATCCCGACAAAAACATATTAATTAATCCTTTATTTCCAATACGATAGAACCCAATCTCAGAATGATAACAAGACAGCAATATTCTCTGATGCCAATCTCGTTAGAGAGCCATTTTAACCCCCCGGGTACTCAGTACTACCATTTGTGAACTTATCGACAGGTACCCACTATTGTGGCGACACACGACTTTTATAATTGTTTATATTTGATTTGTATGTAAGTACGATGCTGGCAGAAAATTCCAGTAAATCTTTAAAATACAAAAAATGTATTTCTTGGGCACTATGTAACAATTTCTAGATATTTTGTTTTGAAGAGTTTTATTCACTATGTACATTTGTTACTTAATTTTATTTATTTGCTGCCGGTTTCGACACATTCGTGCCATTCACTAGCGTTCTTAAAACGAACTTAAATTATCCAAGTTAGTTTTAAGAACGCTAGTGAATAACACGGATGTGACGAAACCGGCAGCAAATAAATAAAATTAAGTAACAAATAAATAAAATTATTTAACGAATGTACATTGTGAATAAAACTTATATAAAAAAAAGTTTTTCTTTTTCCACAATATCTAACCGCCACTGCAATTACTGTATATAGACTATATAGGTAGACCTATGCAAGTATAATTTCAATTCGTGGAGAAAAATATTATATCTTTTCAAGGATGCTCCTTCTTCAGTATTTGGCAAGACTCTTTTTTGAAATAATACAATACTCAATATCAAGACTACGCTTAAGTATAAGTTCAGTGGTGACATCTAACGGGTGGTCATAAAAAGATTTCCAGAAATCTCTTGTTTAAGAATAAAAACTTCCGGAAACCTGGCATATAAAATAAAAATAATCGCTTGCAATTAATCCATTCGACGAGGAATTTATATTATATATTGCTGTACTGCTAACAAACGACTATAAAGTGACGCAAAACCAAAAAACATACAACATTATCCCGTTAACTTTAAACTCCAAAGGTGACTAGTTTACAGGTAAATGGTAGGCAAGTAAGCGTGTGCACGTGTGCTAATATTTGCGCTTCCCTGGCATATGCTATGGAAAGCGTTGTTTGGTTTGAGTTTTGCAGTTTATTTGTAAGTGCATTGCTCAAATAGCGAACTAAAATAGTTTGATTTTGCTCACAAACTTCATTCCAAAAAAAAAAATAACAAAGATCTGCAAAAAAATTTATTTTTTATAGTTGCATAGGATATTTTTGCTAAATTATATGTTTTAAATGTCACAGGTTTTAAAAATTACTTTCGTAGCATCCCATCACTAATAGGTTTTTTTGCAAAATAAAAAAAAACTTTTAATTACAATGAACTAAAAATATTAAATTTTCTTACAACTAATCAAAAAATTGTTTCTGATATTTATACACAATTTTGGGTCTACTCTTTTTTCTCATGAAATCTTTTCTTCTTTTCTTTGATGCTTCTCCGTTCCTCATAACTCGTTTCCAATTTCCTTCTCTGGTTTCTAGATTGAGCATCCTACAGTAGTCAGCTAACATATTGACATTCCATTTTCCTTGGTAACGTCTCTCGATATCACGGACATCCTGGTGAAATCTTTGACCCTGTTCTTCCCTGTAGGCTCCCAAGTTTTCGGGAAAATAGTCAATATGGGAGTGTAAGAAATGAACTTTTTAGCTCATCCGGGAAAATTCGCAAGCTTCATTCGCTGCCAGCATTCGTTGTGCAATGGTTTTGTAGTCAGGGTCCTTAGTATTCCCCAAAAACTTATGCACTGCATTCTTGAAAGAGTCCCATGCTTTTTTTTTCCTTTTCTCCCATTGTTTCCAAAAAGGGGGATCAGATAAAAGTTTCATTCAAACAGTTTCAGGAATTTGGAACACAGATATCTGAAATAATCCCCATCTCTTGGCATTTGACAAACTGCTTTATGAGCCCTCATTTAATACGAAGAGGTAGTAATAATACTTTTTCTGTGGGAATCAAGGTCGTATTGATGACGTTTTTCTCGCCGGGGGTTAAACTGTCTCGTGATGGCCAGTCAGCCTTTGTCCTGTGCAGCTGTCTCGCTCTACTATACCACAAACAAAGAAAGAAAGGATATTTTATATAACCTCCCTGCTGACTCAACAACATGGTTAGTATTTTGAAAACTCCACAAACCATCCATCGATGCTCTTGATAATTGATTTTCTCAAGAATCATAGCCATGTCATTATAGTTTTCTCCCATATGAACCGAGTGTCCCATAGGAAGAGATGCAAATACATATGAATTATGCAGCAAGACTGCTTTGAGGCTAGTTTTAAACGAATAAATGAATATGCGCCATTTTGATGATCATATATTATTTCAAAGGACTTCATGGGTCCATGAACATCATTACAATAAAACATGAGTCCTGACTCACTCGGTATGTCATCTAAATTAGAAGGTGGCTGTAGAACTGACATTTTAGAACCATGGGACACTGGACGAATAGCTGAGTCAAGGTTAGGGTAATATCAACTTTTAACCTGTTCCTACACGATCATGCGACCTTTCTCCTAACGCTAAAACGCCTTTACCCACCTCCCCCTACCACTACTCTCTTCAACCATTAGTTTTAAAAATATATATATATATTATTGCCAAGTCCAGCTATAATTGATAGAATTAGTGTGATAAGTCTACGTTTTAAGGTCATATTTTAAATTTAAAAAAATTTAAGTTAACTACAAATTTTCCGCTAAATACAAACACAAAATTGAGTGTAACAAAAAAAAATTGACCTGATGGAATGTTTTTGGTATTTTTTCGTTTTTACCAAGTTGAAATCTGTAAGAAAATATATTAAAATTAAAATCCTATGCCGTTTTTACTTACAGACCTGTGAAATATTTCAAAGCTATAAGCATCGAACGGTGGGCTTTGACGTTTTGAAATTTGAACACACCTTTTTGCCTGGAATTTCTACGCCAATGCAACTATTTCTATTCAACTGTAGGTACATAGGAACTATATCATATAATATTTTTTGAATGAATTTGAAAATCTGCTCAAAATGCGCAGAAGAATCAGAGCGGAATCCTATTGGAATCATGTCGGCCGTTATGATATTATTTGCATAAAATGCTCGCCAATTTTGCGCAATTGTTTTCTATCCCCTAGTGGGCAATGGGGTTGGTATTGTTTGTTCCGGACAGCTACAACGTGCCCTAAATGCACCGGGAAGGGTCGTTTCCATATTTATTCCGATGTTGCACGTGATGAAAACGAGTACCCAATAACAAGTTTAGACTTATTCCTAAATAAATTATACGTAGGGTCCAAATAACATAGGTACTGCCAAATATAAATATGGCATGTATACCAGCCTACTTTAAGCGACATGAAACTTTTACTTAGGGAAGCGACGACCTCCGTGGAAGATCGGTAAGCTCCTTGGCTTCGAACCTAGGTCGCGGGTTTGAATCCCGGCTATTTTTTGGTTATTTAATTTATGGGTAAGTTACCATATATAGACAGCAGTGACATGTAGTTCATAAAGGCTAGAAAGATGAGCCTACGAAAAATGCAACAAATTTCAGATCAAAATGTAATTTTCCATGAATTTGGCAAGGAACTTGTACGCCTTTTAGATGGTCGAAACGATCAGCGGAAAATGATGATAAAACAGACGTTTTAAAATATTAAATGAAAAACTACACACTGTCTACCTTTAGTCACAGAACAATGCACGCCACGACATTGGATAAATATATATACATTGTATAGATTACAGATCATGGGTTTCGAACCTTAAAAAGGTTGGGAAGGACTTACAAGAATTTTCCATGGAAATTTTATTTTAGTTCTTCAAAACTTTGACCACTAAACCACTCCAGACAGATTAGCACGAATCTAGCCAAACCATTTTGTCCTGCTACCAGAATGTATATTTTTGTATCTATGGTTGTAAATTTAGAATTATTTTTAAAATTCACTTGTGATAGACAAAAATATGCTTCGCGATCGACCAGTTGGGAACCCTTGGTATAAATGTGTTCACCACCTTCTAAAATGGTGGAAACTCCCAGTACCGCCCTGAAATGGATTACCATTTTTAATGGAAAAGTTGCTTGGATTGACCAGATTTGAATATCCCGGCACTTACAGGGACTTCCTCTTTCCTTTGTCTGTCTGCTCCCCATTTTACTCCCACAATTTGGGGATGCTATAGTCACACTTGCTCGGGGCAGTTCAGACTCTCGTGCGGAAATAAAAATCAAATAAAATGGTATCATGTTTTAGGACATCATTTTATTGTTGCTGTTGCTTTCTCTTCAACAAAACGACACCATTGTTTGCGTTGATTATAACCGTCAGAGAAAACGCATATAAATAATTGAATATACCTTTTTGTTTTATGTTTTTTGAATCCTGAAGCCCGATAAGGGGTGAGGGAATATTTGAGAGAAGTTAAGAAATCCAATAGGGTGTGTAATTCAACTAGTACCTGTTTTAAGTTACGACTGCACAACGGCCACTTCTTACTAAGAGCCAGTATTTACGATATAGTTACACACCGACACAATAAAAAAAATTAAACGCATTTTAAAAACCGATACAGATAAAGGTTTCCAACTTGAGAAAAATTAAAAAATACATGTAAGTATTTGTACCTAGATAAGTACCGACACCTATCTCCATAGATAAATCTATGTTCCAATGATAAACCATTACTTTGCTGTCAGTGGCGGCTCGTGACTAATGCGTGTTGGTTAGTACTACAAAAAAAAATGATGAAAAATTCTGTGTTCCGGGAAATTCCCGATAATTTTCATACAGGAAATTGAACTTTTGAAATAAATTATCATTTTTTCGGTTACATCAATGCCCGTATTTTTCACTCATAGCGCTAGCACACTCAAAAGTCACGAACTTTACCAGGCAAACTATTTTGTCTTGAAATCTAATTTTCTTTCTGTACAATTATATAAATTGAAATAAACAATATGCCGTCCTGTCTTATATATTGACCATCAAAAAGATATTTCGTAGTTCCATAGCTTATAGTCAAACGGGCTGAGAATAGTTGCGCTAACCTAGAAAGCGAGGCAGAAAAATCTTTACAAATTTCATAACGCCAGATTTTATATTGTATGTAAGTTCCTACCTACGTACCGCGTAGTAACAAAATATAATAGGCGTTAGGTAGGTACGTACCTATTTAGGAATATAACCGTCCCCATATCAAGTTAAAGTCACCATTTCAGAATTTAAATTAGCTTTCTACATGGACGAACGAGTGACACTCCAAGTTATGAATATACCATTGAAAAGGCACCCGGAAACCCGTATCGAGAACAACGGGTAGTCGGTCCGATTTTTTTATACGTGACCGCCGACTTGTTTTCAATTTCATCGTTTGACTGCTCCTTTGTAGTCGAGGGAAAGTGACTACCGACGATAATAATAAACAAAAATATTTTGCACACCTGAGAACCATTTAAATAATATAACTTATCAATATTTCTTTCGACGGTTATATTCTATATATATAACATTGATTTATTAAACTTAAAATAGTTCCACTTCATGTCAGTTAATATAAACATAATTATTACATCTTACTTTAAATATGCTTAATCTGGGTACATTTTTCATTTCAGTGAGAATTAAGCTATGCATTTTAATGACTTTATACAGTAAACAATTTTGTGTTTTGGATTGTTTTCTTTTTTTTTTGTCTAATATTTTCTTTCGGTCTTTTATGGTGTGTGTGGCAGTCTTTGTTGTAACGCAGTTTGTCTCTAAAGTAAAGCAAATTGTAGAAAATTGTTTGTTTACAACTCATTATATCTAATTCCTTGAACATTGTCTGTATTGATCTGTGTTTTTTACTCTTTAAAATTTGTCTCATTGCTCTATTCTGGATTTTTTGGAGTTTTTTAAGCTACCTACTCTTCTTAGATAAAGAACACAACGGTAGTCTATGTGTGGTGCAACAATTGTTTTGTTAAATTAGTTCTTTTAAACTTTTTTTTATCGAATTTTTTCTCAATCCTACCAGCAAAATATATTTTCTTATCCATTTTTTGCAAAAAAATCGCCATTTTCTTCAAGAGTCATCTATCATGAGTCTAATATTATTTCCAAGTACTTAATCTTATTTACCTGTTTCCATGTTTTCACCATTCATTATTACTTGATGACGTTCATCGTACTTTCGGTCAACGAATTATCAATGATCATTTACTTTATTTTTGAGATGTTGGGTTTAAGTTTGTTAATTTTTAGCCATTTGGATACATTTTTAAGATCATCATTGATTTTCTCAAATACACTTTCATAATCCATACCTATAATGTATATAAGCGCATCATTCGCAAATAATCTTATCTTGCAATATTTTATGACTTTAATAATATCATTTATGTAAATGATAAATAAAAATGGTCCTACTACGGACCCCTGTGGCATTCCCAGTATATTTATTAATGGTTCTGATGTAAGGTTATGTATTTCTGACATGTTTTGTCACAAATTAATTTTCACTGTTTTAAGTGTTGTTTTTAAATGGCAGCTTTGCATTTCCAACACGAAATTAAATTATGTCAGAAACATAGTTTAATTTTACGTAATAAAAACTCACTTCCTTATGAATTCTTTTTTCGTACATATTTTTTTTACATATCATTTAATTTGTATTCTATTAACAAAGCACCTATTTGTAACATAGCAAAAATGAAGCGTTTTTAATGTTTGACACGGTTGCCAATATTTCTGACATACCTATAAATTTGATGCAGAGCTATGTGATATATATGGTTTAGTCAACAACAACCAAAATCTTTTCAGACTAATTGAAAAATACATAATTTGTACGACCATATATCATTTATTTGATATAATATGTTATGTTTTTGGTTTCGGTTATTTTTATCATTTTAAGGAATACATAGGTATATTGATAAAAATTTAATATATATATACATAGAATATTTTTTCGTATTTTATCTTTTTAGGTACTTCATATTGTCTTAAATTGTTCGATTTTAGATGTTCAATAACTTCAATAACATCTTCAATATTACACCAAATTATATCTACTTTTTATGGCACTAAATATTTAAAGAAAAAAATTCCACATAATCTTATAAAATTTATTTGTACTTCACATTTGTTCTTTACGTCACTTATCTGTCCGGGAAAGTATCCATCGTCATATGGAAGTACACATAGTATCTACCCAATTTGAAAATCAGTTGATGTAGGAAATAGATCCTCTTTATTTTGCGGATTTTGTTTTGTTTTAATTCTCTTTTTCTTTTTTAATAGTTTTCAAGTTCTTTCTTTTTTTTCCTTTATATTTATATTTTTCATGATCCAAGGATTATTTGGCCCGATAGTCCTCTAACCCATTGCTAAAACAAAGGCTATCATTAGTTAAAATAACCCTTTCTCTTACTCTCACAAAAGTCATAAAATATTGTCTTCGTTAATAAACTCAATTCAATTGTTTTGTTGAATAATTTTTTTATAAATAATTTTGAAACGCTATGTTTAAACTCCTATTTATAATATATTCTAAAGGGACCACCGGTTCCCAAAACATGTTAACCCATAAACACTGGTGTTTTATTATTGTTACCTAGTAGATCTAGGTTGAGGGAGACTCTTACACTGCAGTGGGAGGGATGGATTAATATGTCCGTCACTCCTGGACAACCTGACTCCCAGATTTCTACCCACTCCCCTGGTATCTTTTTTCTTTCCAGAACTTCCTCGCCTTCATTTCTTAGAAAATACCCTCCACACAGCATCCCCAAAGGATACAAATTGGTGACAAACTGACTTTTTTGTAAAAAATATAAATAAATCTACCTGTTGACTTTCTGGAACATATCCCTTAATTTTTTCATCCATTATAAATTTATGCAAAATTAAATTAATGACTTTTTTTTAAATTTGTCATTTATTGACCATTCTTCATACACCAGCCAAACAATCGATAAAATTAATTAGTTTTCAGAATCAATCGATAATAAATATGGTCTACATAAAATATAGGTTTTATTTTGGTACGCAATAGGCACCTACCTACCTACGGAGCACATAATGCATTCATTCACCTACCTAATAATAAGAATGGAAATATTGATTGGACACGAATCGATCAAAATATCAAGGAGAAAGTATCCACATTCAGGTGCCCAACAAGGATAGTCACTAGACACAATATATTATGTAAGTGACTGATGCGATAAGATTACAGAGTGATGTTCCTAGACAACTTAAACAGAACGAATAATGAAGACTAGATAATTAGCTGTAATTAAAGTCAATTGAGCACAATGAATCGAAACGACACAAAATTAATATTCTCACAAAGACATTAAAATACATATAAAATGCCGCATAAGTTTAGTTATTCAGCTGATTAGTTTGTCATTGGTGGTCAAATTGGTAAAAACTTCTATATTTAAGACTACAAAACTACGGCTAATTGCTTAGTAAGGATAGCTGAAATAAAATGCATAGCATTTTGTCTATATTATAAATGTCTTAATCATGGAAAATTAGGATATTTTTTTTAATTTTTTGTGTTATTAAAAAAGAAAGTCAAGCATTCCCGGGTTACAAGTAACCTGATAATATTTGAAAGTCTCTTACTACCATGACAGTAAGCAGAAAATGTGTCTCGTGTCGTGATGGAGGACCTAGCCAGCCGAGGAATTGAACTCACGACGCCTGGTGGGCCTTGACGCGATGTCAATTCAGCCAAATCGAAATAATATGCAGAATATTTATATTTGCCCGGAAGCATGCACAATTATATCTGAAATAGTTCGGAACATACATATATGTCGATAAATACGATTTTTTGGGTAGGTGGGTCCCTTTATAGTTTGGTTTTGAGTAAATAATATATTGTATAAAAGCAGCAATAATATTAATATGAAAATAAATAAAGCTATTATGAAGATATTAGGTACTTACTCGATGTTGGTTTAATATGATTTTTTTGGCTTTCTAAAAAATATATTATGGAAACGTTACCTGAAGATTAAATACCCCCCCCCCCCCCCCAACTTAAAATAACGGCTAGAAAATTTGGTAAATCGAATGTCAATGGACACCCTAACAGAAATATTGGAAAGCTGCTATGAAATGAACATCCAGCAAAAGATTTTGAATTCCGTAAGCAGTAAAATTCTTCACATTAGTAGGTATACGAGTACTGTAGGGTGTAAGTGTCTACCTCCACGAATATCTGCAAAGCTCAAATCTTTTCGCTGCATTGCGGAATTTATAGAGTAGCTTTTACGGGATCCTTTCTCACCCCCCCCCGGCACGGAGAGAATATATATTAGTTTCCTATATAATCTACGAGTACACGCGAATATATTTTGATTGAAAAGAAAACACGATTGTTGATCTTTTTGCTTCAACAAATCGTTAGAAAATACTATTTAAAAAGTACCTACCAAAAAAGAGAGCGGGGTTTTATTATTAAAATTACCCTTTCTGTGTTATTAATCAAGCATAGATTTTACTTAAATCGCTTTTATTTTTACGTATAAATCGTCGAATTGTGACTCCATTGATATGACGTACGTATTCGGTAGGATCTTAAAAATAAGCTTTATTTGGATCGAAAAATGTCAAATTTGTGTTAGAAATGATTATAAATAATCTGTTTTATAATTTCTTCAAAAAATATAATTCAAATTATTGCTATTTTAAATTGATTTATTGATCTGTTTTATGTTTACCGCTTCCCCCTCAGCGCTCGAACATTTGGGTCTTCAGGTGGATATTTGAAAGCATGAACATTTAAATAAACTGAAAACAAATCATCATTTAACACACCCAATAACGGCCAATAACCATTACATTATGTGGACATATTGTCCACATGGTATAAATTAAAAACGTCGTTTTAATAAGTATTGTTAGTAGAAAGAACCAACAAATATATTTCAAACGCGTATCGATTAATCCGAGTGACAAATATGTCGTCTTTTTAATACATATATAATATTTATAAGGGAACTCACAACGAGGACATTAATAAAATACAATACATAATTGATATCGATCGTCACATGAGGTATCAAAGAAAACATATTCAATTCAAGGATTTTGGCGGCCTTTGGCGTTTATCATCGGTGATAAATATACCTAAAACCTACTTATCGAAAATCTATAAACTTTACTTGCTATGACTATGACAAGCCTTATGACTTATTGACGACTGGCGCAATGTCTCCTGGGAAGGGTGGCGGGAACAAGAATCCACCTAGCACTGCTTCAGAGGGACTGCCCTGGTGTCCTGGCAACGGCTCGTCCCAAGTACTCTCACTTAATCTATTTAGTTTCTCCCTTTTACTGTTTTATGTTAGTATTTCTCCGCGTCTCACCATGTTCATCTACGGACGAGTAGAGCAGAGCCACCATTATTACTAGAGCCACTTTTGTCGACCGTATGTATGTACTAACCATTCTGGGCTGTGGAATTTTACTAACCTCCTTCTAAGCTAATGCTATGCAGGGACACTTGAGGGTTTAGAATCATTTATAACCTTGGCTTCGTTGAACCAAAAAATTAGAGTCCTTGAGGTGCACCCTGAAGGAGTAACCATAAGTTACTAATACCGGGGTGGGAAAGTGGTGGATAACCTCAAAGCCTTATGACTGGGGACCGAGATCATCACGCGTTCTCCTCTAGCGCCACCACTAAAGTACCTATCTTTCGCGTCCAGAAGGCTAGAATCATCTTCCATCTGCATTTGCATATCTTATCTTCGTCAGTTATCATTGATCCGATAAATACCTCGTCTTTGCTCCCATTATTAATAGTTATTTTTACTCTACACGCTAATCACGTAATTTCTTTTGATGCGAGACGCTGAACGCCATGCTCTATATTGATGGAAGGCGCTAGAACTTATGCATCGGGGCCGAAAATCGTCTCCCTGTGGGCTGTGGATGGTAGTTTCCACCGTATTCAGTATCTGGTCGTATTCTAAGGGGCCTTCCACACGACTGGTTTGCCCGATATTGATTGAAGCCACCGCGTTGAAAGGCTCAACCATCTGGTCGTCCTTTCCAGAAGTCAAGCGTATCAACTTTAGGAAAGGACGACCGGATAGTCGAACATTTCGGCGCGGTTATTATCGGGAAAACCAGTTGTGTGGAGGCCCTATAAATCATCGTACCATTTTGCTATCTGCCCCGTTTCGTATCGAATGCTCGGCGCTTGCTTCTTCGTCTTCTGCGAAGGTCTATCCCGCTCCAATCCTGGAAAACCTATACGGACTGCTTTGGTTCTTTAATGGGTATCGTAAAAAGTAACCGTTTCTTGGCCAATCATATGGAATACATTTTTCTGTTTCCGGAATATTGAACTCGCGGACAGTGGGAAGATCGATACATTATTTTATAGATGTATCTAATCAAGATCGATGAATTTTGTTTATATTTTATGTTCAATGACGGCATTAATAAAAAAAAATTCTCTTATATGTAGATTAGTCGATCATCGGGCAAACCTTTTTATTTGCAATGTTTGAACGCTAGACTCGTATTCATACGATTTAGTAACAGGCCGCTTGATATAGTTGCACGGTGGCGAAATATGGTTGAAATAAATATAACCGTATCACATGTTTGTTGCAATAAAATGAACACATTTTAAATTTAATACCCAAACCAACTTTAGGCTGGTTCAGCTCCAGTAATACGGCTCAGAAGTTTTATCCAAGTTCAGAGAAAAATACTCTCATCCAGAATGTTTGCATCTAGATGTTTTTCAATCCAATTCCTTAAGGTTTCTTTAAATATTTTTTTACGAGTACGTGGTGTAATATATACACGTTGCCCGTGAAATAGACACACATTCACGTTTAGCGAATTGGTGACATGCGCGGGGGGAGGTTTTAGTGCCCAATAAGACGTTACACGACCACTTTAATTAATCCATTAAGTGTCAGCTGACTCACTGGGAGTTTCTCAAACTTACTACTTTGTTGATATTACGCACTACGACAATTTAATGTATCAGTAAAACCGAGAGAATTATTTCATTACCTCCCCTAGATAAATTAATCTGATTGTATTATTTTGGCATCAAATAGAACGCCATTAAAAACACCTATTCGTTTATTTTTTTGTTTTTTTTTTTATTTATTAAATTCTATTTAAGATACATTAATATTCATTATGTTACATTGTTAAGAATAAGTATATTACAGTAGTTTATGTATTATATTCACAGTCCTCATCACTAGGGATTCCTGTTCCGAGGAGGACTGTACGTTGTTGTATCGGTGTTACTAATACTTATGTTGTTTTCGTAATTTTTATTTATTAAATTCTATTTAAGATACATTAATATTCATTATGTTACATTGTTAAGAATAAGTATATTACAGTAGTTTATGTATTATATTCACAGTCCTCATCACTAGGGATTCCTGTTCCGAGGAGGACTGTACGTTGTTGTATCGGTGTTACTAATACTTATGTTGTTTTCGTAATTTTTATTTATTAAATTCTATTTAAGATACATTAATATTCATTATGTTACATTGTTAAGAATAAGTATATTACAGTAGTTTATGTATTATATTCACAGTCCTCATCACTAGGGATTCCTGTTCCGAGGAGGACTGTACGTTGTTGTATCGGTGTTACTAATACTTATGTTGTTTTCGTAATTTTTGTGATTTATATTTACTTAGCCATATTTTTATGTTGTTTTTGAACTTTTTATTTTATTTTATTTATATAATTATACAATTTCGTAGCGTGGATTTAATTATTTTTCTGGCTAAAAGATGTTTTTAATCTTGGAATGAATAGTAGATGTGTTTTTTTATTTTATTTGTAGCGTAAGTATGTTTCTGTACTAATGTTTTTCTTTTAAAATTGTGTAAAGCATTTTTTTAGTACAGTTTTATGATACTGAAAATATAAAAATTTAAGAAAATTTCTTTTGACGGAGTTTAAGATTGTTTTTATTATTAATCTATTTGCGAATATATCTTAGTTAAAATTTTTCACAACATACAAAAAATGTTATGTTTAGATATGTACTGAATTTCAACGATTTGTGCGTTGGCATTATTTATCATGAAAACATATTTCCATACTACCGGTAAAGTATGCGTTGACTACAGTAAAATAGCTCACTAAAACAAAAATAGTTTCGGCTATTTTAGGCTACTTTTGACCCCCATACACACACACACACACAATACATACATATTATTGTAATATATATCTATACCAGTGGCGTGCATTGCTCCTTGACCAAGGGTAGGATGTAGTTTTTCGGATGTTGATTGTCATCACTCATCACGCCATAATGTATTAAGGATGAGGCGCTCAAAGCAAATTGCGACTATAAAATTAAAATTTTCGAAACAGAATCAATTTCTTGCGGTAGAACGATTATTAAATAAGGAATTTCTTGATTTTTTTTTTAAATCTGAAAAAAGATACGTAGACACAGCTTTTTAGGCTTTATTGGATGCACGCCACTGACCTATACTAGTATATTAAGCATCTTGATGAAGACTTGGAAACAAATATGATCTATGCAGTATTCCGTCGATCGGTTTCCATAATATTGTATGGTGGAAATCGTTTCCTTCGTTTGGATATATAATTCAGACTGAACGAAGCGTATGAATCGATTAATAAAGTTACCTTGCTTTAACTTTAAAAAAAATGGTCTACAGCTTGGCAGAATATTGTAGACGTTTAATCAATTGGAACTAAAAATGGTTATTACTATGGCAACACGATGGTTTATGACGTTTTCAACTGCTATTTAGCAGAATTTTGAACGAGGAAGCTCGTATTCAACTTAGAATATGTTTACGAATGATTTATGATTTATGTAGATTTTTAAACAATTATAAACTTTTATATTCACATTTGAAGTTGTGCTTCCCTTTCGAGTTTGACGGTTTATTATTTCCAAACAACTAATAACACTCATGGGAAAAACATCAGCTTTTAAATTCATTTTAATTTATAATTTTGTTCTGTGAAATTTATGTTATTTACTTATTTATTTGACATCTAATACAGAGCTATTTGCACACATAAATTCCAGAAATACAAAAGCCTTCCCAAGTAGTTAATTATATTCCTAGCAAAATGTTAAATAAATAGTTCGTTCGTAAAATTGTTTTATAATACGATGTAGAATCATGTCCTTTCGGAAAGTCCCACTAATTTAGGAATACCGTTTGGCGAAAGGCAAAATTATGCACTTGGACTATTGTGCCTTTTTAAACTTACATTCATCTTCACATCAGCCATCTGTCATGTTTTCGTTTAAAACCCTATAAACAATCGCAGCGCCAGCATTTCTTGTCTTCTTTAAAATGTCAGACTGTATGTTCTAAATGACTCGGTGACATTTTATTCGATTTTTTCCAAATAAGCGCCATCGTAATGCGTGTTACACTCCTTCACAAACATAGAGTTACGGAAACAAAGAAGAGAGTCCCTAATCGTTTCTCTTTATTGATTTAACCTACCCGTACAAAAATAAACGCCAACTCTGATTTCCCCTTTCCCAAGAAATAAATAAAATACAAAGTTTTACTGCCATGTCATGAAAATAAATACTGCTTTCTTGTTTTAATAAAATATTATCACAAGAACAAAGGAAACGTCCATTTCTAATAACCAATAATCTGACAAACTTCTCTGTAACTGACAGCAGCGCGTATGCAATTATTGTATCGACGTTGGATATTACGCGACATTGATCTATATTTAATGTCTGTTTTGCGCGTGATTAATGTAAGTCCACGCCTTGATAATATGTTCATAAAATATTAATACACGTCGGGGAAAAAAAAAATAAACATGTCTACGCTACATAGCTTTTAGGTACTCTGGTCGCCTAAATAAATACGAAATATGTAGAAAAGATTCGTATATAGAAAGGAGATTGAGAATTATAGTTTTTTTTTTTCAATTTCACGCAGTAAAAAATATAAAATATTAAGGAAAAATATCCACTCCAAGTCGTATTATGGAGCATTTGTTCCCATCAACTAGACTAACGACAACGAATCTAGAAAAGATCACTATTTAGAAATAAGGTAAACGAAGAAGGTATATAACATATTCTCCGAAAAACAGGAACGTTTTGAAATCCACTGCAGTGCAGATCTCTGGATGCTTTTCGGTTGTGTTTTTTTAAACATTATTGATTGCCCTACTGACCCAGATTCCCTGGCCCGAATTTCATCTATTCACCGCTGCCTAAATCTACACCGATGACCTAAATATTCGTTTCGTGGCGTTAATATTGAATCCATAGACAGGCCGACTACTAACTTACTAACCGATTATTTACCGTCTGACTAATAATAATCACCAGCGTCGGCGTCGTGCTCCTGGGCGAAGGGGTAATTCTGCCTTCCTCCCCCGACATCCGACACCTAAACGTGAGAAAGAAAATATCATAAATAATTATTTGTAAGTCGCAGGGTATCTATGAAAAATACAGACATAATATTCTCGATCGTAATGTTAAATGAAGCCTATAATAATTCGTATTCGGAGTCGGTGGAACGGTTTGCGAATCGCTGAAGTAAGTGGTGGAGGAAAGAGAGAAGGGGAAATGAAAAGGTTAGTCCCAACTGCTCCCAAGGGTCTGGAGCCAGTGAGACTATGGCATCCCCAATCGGGGTATGTTGTGAGGCTGAAGGTATTGATGAGGGGACGGAGCTGGGGAAGAAGAAAGGTGGGGAAGTACCTGGCTATTCAGATTTGGTCACCAAATACGGTTAAAGCCATTTCAAGCTACGTTTCGATTCTGAATGGTGGTCTTTCACCAGGGCGATACTGGAACGTGCCGCAAATATACTACATATATATATATATATATTTTTTTTTAAATAAAGACAAGCATTCCCGGGTTACGAATAACCTGAAAATATGTAAGAATCTCCTACTGCCTTCACAGTAAGCAGAAGATATTGCTTGTGTCGTGATGGAGAACTTAGCCAGCAGAGAAATTGAACTCACGACGCCTGGATGGGACCCAGACGCGTTGTCAACTCATCCGCTGACCGATCAATTATCAGTTATAATATTATTTTCAATTAATAAATTTTGAAATAAAATAATTTTATTTAACAAAATTTACTTGTGCCCTCTGGGAATTTACCCCTCGAACTCCGGATTCGTAGGCAACGATTATAACCACTGTACGATTGTTTAAATATAGTTACTAAACATTGCTAAAGCGCAGTACATTTACAACCTGGCATTTAAAAGCAGAGCCACATTGAGGGCACTGCGATCGTTTAAAAGGTTTTAAATTGCAACACAAATATGGTTCATAGGACATCAAATTAACTTTACAAAAACACAATGGTCCAAGTATATATGTTTACTTTAACGAAACGGTGCTCAGAAATTAGTGGTATCATGTTCTAAGATAATTGTATATTTGTACTTTTTTATTTATTTAACGCTTTGCAAGTAAGAAAATTAAATAGAAAGGCGATTTTTTAGTATTTCTGAATTTAAAAAAACCGCCATTGAAAATACATATTTATTAAATTTTAAATCAAAATCTAATACACAGGTGAAAAATTATAATCAGAAAAAAAACTTTAAAATATTTGAGTAATGTTATTTTGCCGTGTTTCTTTAAAACGAACTGTCAAACTCGAATAAGACAAGATAAAACGGGCGTTTTTTTTTTTAATTTTTGAAAAGTTATGTATAGAAATAGCCATATATTAGATGTTAACTAAATTTAAAAATAATAATAATTACAAACGATGGTTTTGTTTGTTTGTTTGTTTGTTTGTTTTTTTTTTTTTTTTTTTTTTCAATGGGGTAATTAAATTGAGAGAATCTTTCACTACGGTACAAGGTATTAATGTACTTAAATAAATATAGGTAGGTACGTATATTAGAATAGACTTTTATTTTGAACGTGTATTATTTGAAAGCGGAGTCAAAGAGTTTACCTGCCTATGAGCTGGTCAAATAGTTTCAGTCGAAGCTTGATCATGAGAACAGTTTTATAACTTCACGTAAGTATGTGCGAAACATCGTAGGTATATGTAAAAAAAATTATCCTCCAGATATTATGTAGTTAACAACGAATGTAACGATCTACCTATGATTTAAGGCAGTTTCTTCTGTATATGTCTTATACGCACAAATAATATTAAATCGACGTTAAAAATTTCGTTAAAAGTAGTTCTTTGTTCTCCGGACTTGGTAACGAATTTCCATTTCAAATTACCATTAATTTTCTTTGTGCGTTTATCGCCTATGTTCCAATAACACACAACGGCGCGCGTTGTCAAATAACGAAGCATGTAGATAAAGCCTTTTACATAGTTAGGATTTTACAAATACGGAAGTCTCTATCCCTACTTATTAAATGTTAAAACCAATAGTTTGTGAGTTTGTAAAAATCTAAATCACTATTTAGATTTTACTATTACATACAAAACTTAATTTCGGATTTGAGGCCAAAATACGCACCTAAACCTAATGATCTTTGTTTTCACCAAAAAGTATAGTAACTATCTAGTACGGATTAGAAGTAATTTATTTATTTTTATTTTGCATTATGAAATATAGGCCATTAAAGGAATTGATTTTTAGCGATTTTAGAGGGACCTTTTACATTTATTTGGGGGCTACCGGTGTTTTAAAATAAAGGTTTACCCCGTCTACTTTGAAAATATAATGTAATAAAGTTAAAAAAAATAGACTTTAAATTAAATTAAAAATGACCAATTTACGTTGGAACACAAATTTGGCGTACATAATTTGATATCTACCCGGAAAAACTCTTATAAAATTGGTATTCACTTTGAGGCGTCACTATTAATAAATGAATTAAAAAATATACTTTGTATTCACCACTTCATAAATATACATAGATATCTATATGTTTCATATATTATTTATATTCATATATTCCCGATGAAAAAAGCATCGCTTTAGAAACATGTCGATACCTATGTGTATTTATAAAATGGTGAATACAAAGTATATTTTTTATTTCATTTTTTAACTATCCCTTGAATTGGTTCGTGTAAGAAATTGATTGTTGAATGTAAGTTCAAAGACATTGATCTTGAATACATAGCGCTGACCTGTGCTATACTATAAATGAATACATGACCTTTCTAGAAGTGTGTCAACCATTCGCTTCCCACCGACTGCATAGTTCAGAGGAAGTCGTTAATCGATAACATATTTCCAGTTTGCTACTACTCTCAGTAACGCCTTGGTGGAAGTTTACCTTTCAAAATAGAAACGTAGCTTGCAATGACTTTTGACCCGTTAAGTAATTAGATCTGAATAGCCAGGCAGACACTACCAAATCGTCCTCTCCCACTTACTTCATCTACACAATTCTGGCTCCAGGAAGACGGGAGTCTTGTGCGGTATTCAAATAAATAAATAAAATGTTAATTATATTGGAACATAACTCTAAAAATTCGTCGTAAGGCTAAGTGATAATTCCCGGAGTAACATTGGAACAATTGCATTAAAGAAATATCTTCTTCTATTATTATAAAGAAGAATTTCCCGGGTGGTGTGCGTTTGTTTTGTATACAAATCTAGAGCCTTATTCCGAGCTTGGAGAAATTTTGCACCGTTGAATTTCGAAACAAGAGGAAGGTCACTGTCTACGCGAGATTTCGAAAAACCACCCTTTTCCGCCTTTCCCACCCCTTAAAACAGATATTTGGTATTTCTTAAAGAAATTTTCTCATTTAACGTTCAAAATAAGAGGAAAGTTTGTGGGTAGGGGTTGGGTTAATACATCATCAAAAAATTTTATCGTCGAAGATAATACTAACAACTATAAAAATGATAAATGGAACGGTAGCAGCTGGGACTCGAACCCAGGACCTCATGGTGTATCAGGGACCTTGCGCTCTAATTCACTGAGCTACAGCTACCCCAATGTTTCTCAACTGACAGAAGAAGGATGAATGTAGACTGAATGCTCTAGAAATGAGATCTCTTAGGCGTATGTGTGTTAAAACTTTATATGCCTTTTAAAAATGTGGAAAGAACGCCAGACTGATTAAAGCGAAATGGTTAAGATTAAGAAATGGATGCTTAGATGGTTTGGGCACGTAGAGCGAATGAACGAAGAAGAAGTGTAAGAAGAATTTATGTCGCGGAAGGTAATACTAGAAGAAGTCGGGGACGTCCGAGGAAGGCATTGCACGATCAAGTGAATTAAAAACTTATGTCGGGTCATATCAAAAGTCAGAATAACGGAAAAGTATTTATGAGACGATATATGCATGCGTAAGTGTAAGAAGAATTTATGTCGCGGAAGGTAATACTAGAAGAAGTCGGGAACGTCCGAGGAAGGCATTGCACGATCAAGTGAATTAAAAACTTATGTCGGGTCATATCAAAAGTCAGAATAACGGAAAAGTATTTATGAGACGATATATGCATGCGTAAGTGTAAGAAGAATTTATGTCGCGGAAGGTAATACTAGAAGAAGTCGGGAACGTCCGAGGAAGGCATTGCACGATCAAGTGAATTAAAAACTTATGTCGGTCATATCAAAAGTCAGAATAACGGAAAAGTATTTATGAGACGATATATGCATGCGTAAGTGTAAGAAGAATTTATGTCGCGGGAAGGTAATACTAGAAGAAGTCGGGAACGTCCGAGGAAGGCATTGCACGATCAAGTGAATTAAAAACTTATGTCGGGTCATATCAAAAGTCAGAATAACGGAAAAGTATTATGAGACGATATATGCATGCGTAAGTGTAAGAATTTATGTCGCGGAAGGTAATACTAGAAGAAGTCGGGGACGTCCGAGGAAGGCATTGCACGATCAAGTGAATTAAAAACTTATGTCGGGTCATATCAAAAGTCAGAATAACGGAAAAGTATTTATGAGACGATATATGCATGCGTAAGTGTAAGAAGAATTTATGTCGCGGAAGGTAATACTAGAAGAAGTCGGGAACGTCCGAGGAAGGCATTGCACGATCAAGTGAATTAAAAACTTATGTCGGGTCATATCAAAAGTCAGAATAACGGAAAAGTATTTATGAGACGATATATGCATGCGTAAGTGTAAGAAGAATTTATGTCGCGGAAGGTAATACTAGAAGAAGTCGGGAACGTCCGAGGAAGGCATTGCACGATCAAGTGAATTAAAAACTTATGTCGGATCATATCAAAAGTCAGAATAACGGAAAAGTATTTATTTTGTTTGTTTTTGTAGCTTTATTTAGATGTGAGCAAATTTTCATACATCTAGTTATAAAAAACATATAAGATACATAATAAAATAAATAGAGTCATAAAATTATAACGGAAAGAATACAGTTAATAAAAAAAGAAATACAGTTACCCCAGTTCAAAAAAAAAAAAAAAAAATTTATGAGACGATATATGCATGCGAATGAAGCAAGGAGTGTGTGCCAAGACGGAGTTGTGTGGAGGTCTATAACTACCCCATTCCTGGAAACAGCTTGATAGTTAGTTAGTAAATTAGTTAATAACATATTAATATACAATTGCATATTAATCCATGGGTTCTACTCACGGTTTTATTCAATCGTGTTTAGTTCTAAAAGAATCCCAAAATTTGTTGTTATTTTTTTTTGTTATTACAGTTAAGCAGGTAGTAGTAGAAATATTCACGCATTATATTGAAGGTACTTACTTGTAAATTTTAGTAATGGTATTACTTATCAGGGTTTCACGCACACTTCTGGCGTACTTATATCATACTTTCTATCATCTTAAATAGCGTAAATTAATGTACTCGTATCTAATAGCTAGCTTAAAAGGGAACTAAAAAACTGGGCTTTAATAATATTTTAAGTAAACATGATTAACGTTATTTTTTATATTAACTCAACAGAGGTGGCCCTGAGTAAAACAGTTTCAATCAGGGCTAATATCATCTTTGGGAATGCTGTGCGGATGGCAGTGGCGTAGCAATGGGTCATGACTCTTTTCTTTAGAGCGGGAGTCACGGTATCAGCTCAATATTTCGTACAATTCAAAAGTATAACTTAATTGAACGATGGCTCATTTAAGAGCCGGCACATAGTAAGAGAGGTCTCCCAGCTCATGAGGTCGTATTCCAGTTCATACGACTCCCAGCTCCAACGTTTCCCAGCTCCCAGCGTATAGGTAGGCGTTGGAACAAAACGTTCCGATGCCAGACTGTCAGGTGCCGTTCGCGTACTGTACAGTGCCTACACACGTGTAAATGCGGTAATTATTTTTTTTATCTCTACACACGAATGTATGAATTCTTGAAAACAACTGTTTTAAGACGCGTTATGGCGCCAAATATTAGTTGCAAGCCACACGGTTGTGAACATATTTAGCCTGGTAGAAAATAAATACATATACGATTTTATGTAAACAAATTAGAACAAAGGACCTTATTTAAAGTTCCATCATCATAAAAATGCGTAAGAATTCTATCGAACATCTGAGATATATTTATCTTTTTAGATAAATAAACAATCTTTCTTAAGTGGTTTCTCGGTATGGCATGAAGAGTCACAGTTCAATTGAGCCGTGGTATGATTTTCCTGGAGTCGTACGCTCACGACTCATCAAAATGAGCCGACACAAATTAACGGCTCGTTCATGAATGACTCATCGCTACAGTGGCGTGCATTGTTCTATGAACTAAGTTAGGCTGTGCATAGTTTTTGAAGTTCGGTATGTGTATTTCAAAATGGTCATTTTATCGTCATCTTAAGCCGAGTGTTGTGGCCAACTGAATAACTGAAAGTACAAGTTCCTTACCAAATGTATGGAAAAAATAAATTTTGAACAGAAATTTGTCATATTTTTCTAATGTTTTAATTTTTTTTTTTTTTTTTATTCATCCAAAGAACATAAATACATACATGGTAAAATAAAGAAAGGAGCAAAATATGTAGTCCTGCAAAGCGGTCACATGACAGCTTGTCTGCAGGTTCTACAAAGATTAATTAGTCCTAATAGTAATAGTAATATATATTAATCTTAAATAAAATAGGTACTTACATTTGACGTTAACATTATAGGTACATTAACTTAGCCATTAATTATACATAGATAAAAATTTAAAGATACAAAGAAAAATATTAAAGATACAAAAAAAAAATTTAAAGATACATAGATTGCTCATTTAAAATCCATAAATTTAATTTTATAATTCGTTTTTCTCGGGGTAAGAACCGCTTTTCAGCCTTTTGGGGCGACACACCACTGGTCGATGATCTTTTTAAGATAAGGAATCTGAGGAAGTTCTAGAAATGAAAAATCTGCAAGGGGTGCTTAGGAATCTGGAGGTCACTGTGTCTAAGAGTGACGAACGTATTAATCCATTCCTCATATTGCGGTGCAATGCGATGGGTCGAGAAAGCCTGGTTGAAGAAGTCAAAGGAGTCTCCCTCAACCTGCCTCTTACGATCCGGCCTACCACGCAGTTAATAGGCAGCTGCATCCCATTCCAAGTCCTAGAAAAACCTCACCCCATGAACCCGGGCACATCTGCTAATCACCAAACGTAGCGAACCACTTAAGATGACTTTATTTTAAATTTTAATTATTAATATTTATAAGTTTTGTTACAAAGTTTACACTAGTTTCAACTACCAAACTAGGCATATGCCCGATTGTGGTAGTCGAGATGACAGAGGTGTTGGTTATTCGATGCGATACACATGAAAAAATAATATTTTTTACTGCTTTCCAACAAAAATTATCGATACGACAAGATAATGTTTATCCCAATTTAAATATATTTTCTTAACAACTATTTTAATAAATAAATCTACATGTTTCGAAACCAATGACCCCTCGCCAGGATACAACGTATACTGAACAATAATAGCATATAGACAAAAAATAACAATAAGTGGCGAGAGAAGGTAAATATTTAGGTATTAATTGTTAAAATAATCACATCTGATAAACGAAATATTAGAAATTGGAAAGTCAAACAAAATCAAGGAACAACCGAGGTTCCAAAATAACAATAATTATTCTAAACGTATGTATTAATGCGAAAATAAGTTCAAGAGATGGCTATTATTTAAAAGTACTTGGTTATTGATAACATTTAATTAACACTTTTTCTAATTTCTAATTTTTCTAATTGTAAACCAATCGTATTTGTATGTTAACTTTTTAAACCTTTATTTATATCAAAAGAATCATTTGTTTCTAAAATGTGGTTGGCAAAATATTATACACATTCCGGCGAAGGAACCACTGGTTTTGAAACATATAAACATTTCACAAATATTTCAATATTTCATTACATAAATATTTCAAGTGTAATTTATTAAAGAAATGTTTATCCCCATATTTCCAATAGAAACATGTCTCAATATTGAGAGAGTAGCGTCCATAATATATTACAATTCGCGGCTCCGAAATTGCATACTGCCAATACCAGCGACAAGGGTACCCGATCTCGACGTGAGAAGTAAATAAACCCGTAGATTGTCCTGCAGTCAGATTCCTATATGAATCCGATTAAAAACCGGAATATGATTGACATGACATGTGTGATCATTTATGACTTGCGATGAATGGCTGTCAATGGGCATTATATTATCGCGTATAAACCAGTTGTCCTTTTTACAATGGCAGCAGAATCAGCTTACCAATTTCGCCTCTTCGTTCGAGACCCAATTCCCGGGAATTTTTGGAACAGATAAATTTATTTGTTTGTTTCCATACATTAGTTTTCTATTTACATAATAACAAATTACAAGGATAATAAAACAATTACGGGTGTTTTTCGTAGACCTCCTCACTAGGGGTTCCGGTGCTGAGGCGGACTATGGTTGTTTTAAGCTCCTTTTTTTTTTTCTTCTTAATTTTCTTTATTTTTTATTGCCAGTGGAAGTGAGTAATAGAGCTTAGTGGAGAGATATTTATAGATCTAATCATTGTAGAAAATATTATTAACATAACCTAAATGAAAACGGAAAAAACGACAGAAGATGAGACCAGTTCAATTTGTGTCATCTTCATCGATATCATATCTCAAATTCAAGATTTGTCAATATTATTCTCCATTATTTATCCTAGAACCGGTCTCATTAGCTAAGTTGGTTAAGCGGTTGCCCCGGATAGGCAGAGGTCCTGGGTTCGAGTCCCAGATGCGAGTGAAATCTTTTTATTTTCTGTCGTTTTTTTTTTTCCTTTTTCGTGTTTCATTTTGGTTATATTAATATTATTTTCTACAACGATTAAATATTAAAATAAGGTTTTTAAATCTCAATAAAAATAATTAATAATTTAAAATTTAATATTTATAAATCCTTTATCCATGAGCAATTTTAAATTAAGATATATAGTCATAAAGCCATTCATTCAATTATTACGCAATTATAATATGGTTGTACAACAATATATTTTTATAGTTTTCTTGCAATGAAAAAAGAAAAAAAAATACAAGAAGAGACAGTTACTCATTCAAGAAAACTAGTATGATTATGAATTATGACATAATAGTATATGACTTTTATTTCAAAGACATGATATTTACAACAGAGGACTAAGTTTAAACGATTGTTTAATTTTGGAGTTAGGAGGTTGTTATATTTTATGCCGTAATGATGAATTTAGTTAACATTGAATTGTTTTAACATCTTATCTATAAACATTTGTAATATTGTGTTTTTTTATGAATGTCTTCAAGTTTTCAACGTAATAAAAATAATGCATTGTAATAAAAAACATTTAATAATTATTACTTATTTGAAACACAAATTATTTAACAAAAAATGTAAGAAAACTTTGAGTGACCAACTAGGAACAAATCCAGTTTTAGGGCAGTCAAATTGGCAAATTATAGTTAATAGTGCATATTAAGTGCCATTATATATAATACATACAAGAAGGAAAATGTAGTATTTACATAGTAAGATAATATGTATATTATATGGAGAAAAAAAAAACGCAGTATAAACACTACTTATAAAGAAATAATAAAAATAATATACCAGCTAATTTAAGTATAATAGAATAAATACGTACAAGGAGATGGCCAAAAAAGTATAAAGTAAGCAATTAGGTAGGAATACATAATTGATTACTTTATATTATATGTTATTATTCCGTTTGTGTGAAGTAAGAATGATGTGTACTGTAAATGGTTTATACATGTACGTGGACACGTCACTAGGAGAACTTGTGCTGATTTTTATAGTATATTATGCGTATTGCTGTGAATTGCCTATATTAATTAGGTAAAAAAAAGACATATTATAAAAAAAAAAAAATTATTTTATTTATAAAGTACACAAAAGAAGGTTAACATAAAAGAAAATTACAAAAGGAAAAAGAAAATAATCAATACCAATCGTCCAATAATGGTGTACAACATGAAAAAAAGCTAATAATTGACAATCACAAACAACAGCAAAAAGTAGCAAGAGAAAACAATGTTTGGGTCAAGTCAAGTTGTAAGTTAGAAATTTTGTAAAGTTATGAGGGCTATCGTCAAATATGTCCGGAATCTCGCCACTCCAGTGAATGTTGTATAGTTGACACATTCGCACAAGAGTTTGGCAGAAGGTTAAGTTGTTTCTTTAGAAAGAACATGCAAAATTTCGGGGTTTCTTAGAAGCTGGTTGATATTATTTTTGATTGTGGCCAAAGGGGAAGATTCTACGTAGTTATTTATAATATTGAAAAGAAATTTGATGTCATTTTTGTCACGACGTTCATTTATTAAATTATATTAAATGTAAATGGTATTGTGTTATGTTTGATTAGGTATTACTAAGTTTAAAAAATATCCGTACCTCTTGTTTTAATCCAGACCGAAATGTTATGTTTGATTATTTTACCGATCAGTGGTTGAGTTAGTAGCGCATCTGGTTCCCACTCAGGCGTTGTAAGTTCAATTTCTCGACTAACTGAGTCCTCCATCACGACGCAAGCAACATTTTCCGCTTAGTTTGGTGCTAGTAGAAGAATATCAAATATTGTCAGGTTATTCGTAAACTGGTAATGTTTGACTTTCTTTATTTACAAAAAAGTGTTGGGGTTATTTCAATGAGGCAGGCGTGTGATTATAAAGGAAAAACTAATTTAGGGTTATTAATTAGTGTGTAATGTCTGTGTGGCGTTGACACCATATGATAGTTATTTTGTTGTCTCTGAAGAAATTATTAACTTGCAGAGACTATATGAGAGGCCGACTGGATCAGTGATCTGAGGCTTATGGAGTGATGTACTATGAGGAAGTCTGGAGGCGTCTGGTCGGATCAATGGGTGATGCCTGATCCAACTAGAAAAATAATTATGATGATGTTATTATTTTTTCTGCTTTGCTTATATTCATTTGAGATGCGATGACATTATAATATTGGTTTGCTTATTTGTAGACGTCGTGACATGTCAAAAAAGTGTTCAATCATTTCCCGTGACTTTTATAAAACCATTTCAGTCGACGTTAGTGGTCTTTCATCGGGGAATTCCGGAACCTGACTTTCATTTTTAAATTTTTGATTGCACATCAGGGTTATCTGAAAACAAAAACAGTTCAGAGTTCTTGCCAATTTTCCACTGTGCTCACCGTTTTATTGGGATTGCTATATGTTTGCCGAGGCATATTTTGAATGATATGTCAAGAATACACATGGACATACAGGAAACTTTCATCACTGTATACATTATTATATTTTACCATCAGTCGTCGTGTAATAAAGTTTAGTAGCACCGACGAGTTCAAAGTTCCTTGCCACCTTGATAGGTTTTTGTTTAGTGGGAAAACTTCCACCCCTAACCCGCAACGAGTAAGCAGGTACTTTACGGCGATACTGTACTTAATAACTAATAACTCGATGAACCATTGGGTTTTCTGATGAATTCTGCAGAATATGAGTATTCGACTGATTTACTTATCCATAGTTTATAGCGTCTCTCATTTCATCAGTCTAGTGTAAAACTGTGCCGAATGCCACTTTTTGTTTTTTTTTTCTATTTCGTATTCGGGTTCAGTAAGATCGTATCAATCTTTCACCAACTCGAAATATTTCAAAAAAGAATCGGTTAAATTGACATGTTGAGTAATCCTAAACAAACCGAGTATTATTGTTTGTATACTCGGTTTGTATAGGTCTACTACATCTTTGCTAAGCATGTAGTACAGTTTTACATGCCACAGTTAATTTTAGGTTGAAGTTGTTGTTGAAGATAAAGGCACTAAAGCTAATAATTTTGCGCCTGAAAAACAATCCCAGACGCCACAATGGCGGTTAGGATTGTGTTACACTAAAGTAAGACTGGTTTTCGCTGTTATAGAGCAGACCTAAACGACATATTTATATTAATACTGATAAAATTAACATACACATGTATTTAAACAAAATAAAATGACACAAGTTTTTTTTTAAATTCCTTCTATTCTCTCCCTCTACTAACACTTTTAGGTGAACGCAATTAGAAAAGATTTCTCTCCTGGAGGATTTACTATTTGGCGTTTGGCACAGTTTAGCACGAGATTGATTATATGGCTTGTAAAAACTAACCTAAAAATGCTTTTATAATTTCTGGAATCGAAATAAAAAATAGCACTATTAAAGGGACCACTTTTCACAAAAAAATACTTCGGGAACTCTGATATTAGTTTCCATCACGGCAGTGGCGGCTCGTGACTTTTGAGTGAGCTAGAGTGCTAAGATTGAAAAATACGACGTTATTGATGTTGTTGAAACCGAAAATGGTTTTAAGTTTTTTTTAATTAAATTTTTTTGTACGGAGATTTAGATGGTAGGTGGCGCAGTGCCCTACCTACCATCTAAATCTCCGTACAAAAAATTGAAATTAAAAAAAAATTTAAAATCATTATCGGTTTCAACAACATCAATAACGTCGTATTTTTCAATCATCTCACTCAAAAGTCACGACCTGCCACTGGATCACGGCCCAGCTCTCTTTGAGTATTTGTTTGTCCGGCTCTTATGATATAAGTTTTTATTTATTTATAAAATAGAGACATTTACATGGAGTAGATACAGTAGATCGATAGGATGCCTGTTTCATGGTTTCCTTTAGGTTCTCACATATAATACGCCATTGATCTTGAGAATAATTTCAGGAAATTCCGAGTTTCCCTTTGAATATGATAATAGTAGACCTGCAATGTATCAGGAATTGACCATTCATCTGGCTTTCCTGGAACGAATCCGGTTTTAGCTGTTGCAATTTATTATTCCCGGCAATCGATAAATTCACTCTTACAAGAAAAATAATATAATTTTATGTTGGTAACCGGATAATGAACAAGGCTAATTTGAGGGAACCTCAAGTATTTATTACCGCCCCCGTTTTGCAAAGAGTAAGTAATCACCGTCTCTTGGTGATTCCAGCAGGTAGATATTACTTTAAGTTATAAATTAATTCTTCCAAAATTCCATTCCAAAGGAGATCATTGTATCCGGTTAACCATCGACTAGTGGAAGATTTCATGGGTGTTTCAGCGCAGAGTAGGATATGATATAATTGCATGATTTCAGGCAAAGAAGATGACGATTCATTTGACTTCCCTGAAACAAATCCGAGTCGTCATTCTTCTGACTGATTTCCAGCAATTCCCAAGTATCCATCACCGCCTCTGATGAGTTCATGACATCGGCGATTTCATTCAATACTTTTTTCCTTCAATAAACGTTTTATTATAATTTCTTCAAACGATTGGTGTTCACTTTGTGGCGTCATTATTAATAAATGAATTCAATAATATACTTTGTTTTCCCCACTTTATTTATATAAAGATATCATTTTTTTTTAATTTTAGTATTACTCCTGATGAAGAAAGCATCGCATCAACATCTTTATATTAATCTTTATTAATATGATGATGAATTTGATGATTTA
The DNA here is from genome assembly GCA_022606495.2 of Halesus radiatus. Lineage (NCBI taxonomy): Eukaryota > Metazoa > Arthropoda > Insecta > Trichoptera > Limnephilidae > Halesus > Halesus radiatus. The sequence goes on along the minus strand of JAHDVE020009550.1, from coordinate 32,682 downwards.
TTTATAATAATGATGAATACAAAGTATATTATTTAATTAATTTAAATGTATGATTATTTATGGGCGTCATTATTAATAAAATTAATAAGAAATTCTTTTTTTACACCACTGAATATACTAATATTGACATGTACTCGTATACTGTGTATCCTGATGAGGGAAGCATCGCTTCAGAAAGATGTTGATATTTATATATTCAACAGTGATATAAAGAAAGAATTTCCTTATAATTTTATTAATACACCATTCCCTTGTGCCATAAAGTGACCCAGGTCACCATCGATCGAGTGGATGATTTCAATGGGTTTGAGCGCCGTACCTGCTCTACGGATTACCTTATATTGTCGATTACAGATTAACTTAAAGCAATATATATTAATTTTTACTGCTCTTTTAAAATTTAGGTAAGTAACAAATTAACTCATTCCAGCAAAATACACAATGTAACATGTGACAAGAATCTGAGTCACTATGGATCGAGTGGATCATTTCAACGGTTTTTGGTGCCGTCCCTGCTCTGCAGAGATTACATCTGTACATATACCTAATTAAGCAAATATTTCTGTTACGCAAAACTCACTCAAACGATATACAATACCTTTACTTGGGTCCCCATCGATCGGGTGAATGATTTGAAGAGTTCTATTGTCGATTACCTGTGAATATAATTAAGCAAGAAGTGATAGCTATAAATAGTTTTGGTTTTGACAATTCACCCATCCCAGCAAAGGGACATATGTAATATGTATCCGGGTCACCATCGATCGAGTGAATGATTTGAAGAGTTCTATTGTCGATTACCTGTGAATATAATTAAGCAAGAAGTGATAGCTATAACCCGTTTTTGTTTTGACAATTCACCCATCCCAGCAAAGGGACATATGTAATATGTATCCGGGTCCCTATCGATCGAGTGAATGATTTGAAGAGTTCTATTGTCGATTACCTGTGAATATAATTAAGCAAGAAGTGATAGCTATAACCCGTTTTGGTTTTGACAATTCACCCATCCCAGCAAAGGGACATATGTAATATGTATCCGGGTCACCATCGATCGAGTGAATGATTTGAAGAGTTCTACTGTCGATTACCTGTGAATATAATTAAGCAAGAAGTGATAGATATAACCCGTTTTGGTTTTGACAATTCACCCATCCCAGCAAAGGGACATATGTAATATGTATCCGGGTCACCATCGATCGAGTGAATGATTTGAAGAGTTCTATTGTCGATTACCTGTGAATATAATTAAGCAAGAAGTGATAGCTATAACCCGTTTTGGTTTTGACAATTCACCCATCCCAGCAAAGGGACATATGTAATATGTATCCGGGTCACCATCGATCGAGTGAATGATTTGAAGAGTTCTATTGTCGATTACCTGTGAATATAATTAAGCAAGAAGTGATAGCTATAACCCGTTTTGGTTTTGACAATTCACCCATCCCAGCAAAGGGACATATGTAATATGTATCCGGGTCACCATCGATCGAGTGAATGATTTGAAGAGTTCTATTGTCGATTACCTGTGAATATAATTAAGCAAGAAGTGATAGATATAACCCGTTTTGGTTTTGACAATTCACCCATCCCAGCAAAGGGACATATGTAATATGTATCCGGGTCACCATCGATCGAGTGGATAATTTCAAGAGTTTAAGAGCTGTCCCTGCTCTGCGGAGAGCGCTGTGGCGGATTGCGCACGCGTCTGCACATCGATCCAGCGTGGCATTAAAACTGGCCTTAGGTACACACTGCCTACTGCCTGCTGCTTGCTCCCTGCTCCATCCAAAGGGGGCGTCCCGCGGAAAGCGGAAGGCACAAAGAGGCCTGGCGACCTCGGGAAATATAGAGCATTCTTGGTATTAGTTGCGAAGCCCACAGCTGGTGGTTTTCCGATGTAGGTCGCTCGGTGGCAAAGTACACAAATATAGAAGGATAAAAAAAAAACATTTTATCATCCGCCCTCTGTATCTAAATGGCAAAGAGAACACTCTCACGAAGGTGATGACAATAATTATGATAATAATGAATATGATAATAATTATAATAACAATTGGATTACTTTTATAGCACCGTTTTCGTGGGAAAATCACCTCAAGGGCGTTTTGTGTATAGTACATGATATATAGGAATATATAATATACTCGTAGGTCTAAAACTACACTTTTACATTAAAAAAAATTACTCCAAATTGATTTATTTATGAACCTAAATAACTTTCTCATAATATTGAGGGCTCGTATATATTAATAATACTGAATATCAAGAAAAACCAATTGACATAAGTTTTACCTTTCATTTTACATGAGTAACATCAGTGATCCTTATATTGTTATCAACCTATTTGGGGATTTCGGCGAGGAAAGAAATATGTTTTCATAAATAAATTTCATAAAGGTTTTAGAAAAAAAAACCGCTTAAGTATTCAGTGTTTCATTCATTTATAAGGAACGCTTTAGGGGCACTTTCCCATGCTTTATCTCCGTAAGGGAATTTAGAGAACAAGTGACGAAAGAGCAGAAGCGAGCTAATCTAGTTTCTCACATTGTCCTGGTTTTCGCTGACCCCACCCGACTGCAGAGGTGTAAGGGGACCGAGACCCCAGGGGCGTGCCGCTATAATTTTTACTTTTTCTACCTCTTAATGCGATTGCTTTTTTAAGTCATCTTTAGAGCTAGCTCTTTATTCGAAAAACCATTTCAGTACCTTGTATAATTCGGTGATCATATAATGTGAAAACACTGGCCAGCACACATTTTGGTAGGTACCTATTTATTATTTCGTGGGTGTTTCAGCGCAGAGTAGGATATGACACAATTGTATGATTTCAGGCAAAGAAGAGAAACATTCATTTGACTTCCCTGGAACAAATCCGGGTCATCATTCTTCTCACTGATTTCCAGCAATACGCAAGCCTTCATCACCGCCTCCGATGAGTTCATTACATCGGCTATTTCTTGTGAACGTATAATAAAGTATTTACAGATCTATTCCTTATTGTTTTGCAGTTGTTTCATATATTGCCCTAATTTAATATGTTGTTTGAATTTAAGAATTATCATAAAAGGTGAATGCCATATCTCATTATACCAGCTGATATGGAAAATATGATCAGCAATTAATTTCGCAGAATCGGAACAAATCACTTTTTGAGTGTACAGAATATTTTAAAGCGAGGACTCGTGGATAAGTAGGACAATAATCTAGTTTGTTTTTCTGGTTTTGTACAAAAGCACGTATTTAATAAATTTAATTTAATTAACGGTGTAACCTTAAGTGACCAGCTCAGGTATGGGGGCTCCATCTAAACCCGAGTAAAGTTAGCCTCTCAGAAGCTGGGCGTATTGTACAGAGCCCGCAGATACTTTAATAGTACACAACTGCTGACCCTGTACAAATCGCAAGTTCGCCCCATTGTAGAATTTGGCAGCCACCTCTGGTCGGGAGTCCCAAAATATCTGAAAAAAACCCTTGACTCTGTGCAGAAACGGGCGGTCCGTTTGATAGATTCGCCTATCTTTTAACAAATGGGTTGCAATCTTTGGAGCACAGACGTCGGGTGGGAATGCTGTCCTTGTTCTACCGGTATTTTAATGGAAGATGCTCCGAGGAACTAGCGTCATTGATCCCTTCGGCACCGGTGCATAGTCGGGAAACACGCCAAACGCGCGCCCAACATTTGCACACGGTTGACATTTGTCACATGAGAACGGGTCGCTTCTACGACTCGTTCTTGTGTTCAACAGCTCGGCTGTGGAATGATCTGCCGGCCTCTGTGTTTCCTCCATCTATAACATGGGTCTCTTCAAGACCCAAGTTCACTCCTTCCTATCCTCTAAAAGATCCTCCACACAGCATCCCCAAAGATGATATAGGCCTTGAGGGAAATTATTTCCTCCTTGGTCTCCTGTGTGGAGTTACTGTAAAAAAAAAAAAAATAATCGTTGGGTTACCGTATAAGGATGTAAGTTTATTATATAATTTACATTTTCCAGTCACAAAGCGAGCCTGTTCGGCTTTTTGTTTCCTTAATCTCTTATTACCACAAATGCTTTTCGAATCACCTTCGACCGGCTTACCTACCTGAATATCAATATCGGTTGAATGATAATAGAATTTTTTTGTACAGATTAGTGACTCTACCTTTAGATAATATTGCTATATTTTCGGCATGTTATGTTGTAATTTAAACGAGAAATTCTAATGACGATGTACTCGTATATTTATTTTAAAGCGTTTTATTATATTTTACAATTAAAGAATTTCCAGTATATTTGATGTCGCGTGAAAAAAAACGGAAACTAAACACAATAAAACGTAGAAAAAATAATAATCAATACAATAAATAATTTATGCTGTCAATCAGTGGCGTGCATTGCTCCTTGACTAGCTGTAGGCTGTAGCTTTACATGTGTTGATAATCAACATTCATTTTGAAACTCCGAACGTATAAGATTTACAAGGTTTAATACAGGTAAAAATATTAAAACTCTAAGGTACGTACTAAAACATATAATATTAACCGATGTAGTTAGAGTTTCTCATAATGTTGTTAATCGTTTGCCAATTTTATTTGCCGATCAAATTATTCACCAATGGACTACCGTGTTGACACGTTGGTTCTCGTCCGATCACCGAAGTTAAGCAACATCGGACGCGGTCAGTATTAGGATGGGAGATCGCTTGGAAACGACGCGTGCCGTTGGCCTTTTTAAACCCCCAGCATCCATTAATGTAACCTGAGCGCCTATGAACACAATTATTTATCTTTGATAAAAAAGTAATTTGATGTAAAGTAATATTTGCGTTTTCTGTATTATTTATAATAAACTCGTATTTTTCATTGTCGATATTATTTGGATATTCTTATTAATTTCATTCCAAATGAACGATTCGGTAATTGGAAGTTGGAAGGATTGGCTTTGAAATAATTCCACCATTAGAAAAAAGGAGACAATTTATGAAAAAAGTATAAAACAAATGAAAATATCATATATTTATTTATTCTGAAATTTAATTATGAAAACAAAAACATTAGCCACTCATCTCACTAGGACAATCCTGTGTTGAGATGAGCCGCTTTAGAATTTAATAATAATCAGTAAATTTCAATAAGCAAACAATAATACATGTATAAAAATTAGTAAATATTAATAAGTAGACCATATTTAATAAATAATCAAGATCAGATAATAATAATTACATAATAATAATAAGTAAATAATGATCAGTAAATAGTAATAAGCATATAATAATACACATTAAATATTAAGTAAATATTAACAAGAAAATAGTAATAAGTACATATTAATAAAAACAGGTAAATAATAATAAGTAAATAAAATTATGTAAATAGTAATAAGTACATAATTATAAAAATAAAAATAGGAAAATCATAATATGTAATATTTGCGCATTACAGTAATGCTCCATGTATTCCGGCCTTTGGAAACGAAAACAGCAAAAAAGCGTATAACATTGATTGATGTATGGCTTACGAGACGTATCCCATGAAATAAAGCTACAAAAACACTATCTTGAAAAAAAAAAGTTTTTTTAACATGAATGGAACTGGGTCAGATTGCAACTGAAGAGACCAAAAAAAAAATAAGATGGAAACATTTTATTATCACGAAACGATTATTACCATAAAAACTCCTTGAAGTGTACGGTAAAAATACATCATTTTTTTCAGAAATTACTTCTTTTTGTTGTTAAAGTTTTAGTTTATTTTTACCTTCCACATTCTTAGGGTAGGCACAAATTTTAAACCTCTATGGACGGCACGCCACTGCTGTTAATGTGAACTCTAGATCAATATCCGCTTATATCCAATACAAGCAATGTTTTCATTTGCGTTTCATCGTCAATAAAATTCATCACTTATAAAAGAACGCCGACAGCAATAATTTTCACAATTCAAAATCGATTATGATTGTGTTCAATAACGGATTAATGCTGACGTCTAGATAGTAAATTATTTATCTTATTATGTCGGTGAACTAGGTGCCTACTGCTTGGATTCATATTTTTATCCCGGCCTTCTGCTGCTGATATGATAAACTGATAAAGGTAGAGATAACGGCAGCATAATGGCATTACGTAAACAATATCTTACGCTGACGCCCTTCTAAACCTCGCTGCGAACTAAATAGAGAAATCGCCGATACAGAACGGACAAGATTCAAATGATAAATATATTTAGAAAAGTCCGTGAAATAGACTATCGCATTACATTTAAGAAAAAAAAACCGATTGCTTCTTTGGGAAAGCTTGAAAATCAGAAAGAAAATCAACATGATCGTAAGAAATATATTGATTATAAATACGACTGCCTACATCATTTTTGGAATGTGTTCACCTTTCATTGTGTATTTTTTTCCGATTTCTACATTTTTCAGAACAGATATTATTTTTTGGTATCTTCAAGGTTAAATTGTACAGCCACATAAAAAAATGCGATAATAATATTTCAGGTAGCAGATTGCAACTTTAAAAACTTTATTAAAAAAAAGGAATAATAGCCACGGCACGCCCTTTGCGGGTAGTTAAACAAAACTATCAGCGGGTAACTTAAGCCATCTGCAACGCTTTCATCGTTCCAATTTTCGTTACATTGAATTACAGATATTGGGGTTTCAGAAAATCAGATAAAGTCAATATTTTCCGAGAGGAGATTCATCTAGTCTAGTTTATAGAGGAGTTTTTGTAGTGGACATCCTGCTGTTGTTCACTGTTAAAATATCCGTTCTAGGTATATATATATATATATTATAATAATAGTAATTGGATGACTTGTATAGCGCCGTTTTTGCGAAAAATCACCTCAAAGGCGCTGTACAAATCTTAATTCCTATTCTTTCTCTAATTATGCACAAACAGATACAGAAAAACATACTTACCTGGCACGTCGCTTCACATGAACACAGTTTTAATAGAAAAATAAAGTACAGAGATGATATTTTTACAATTGCTATTTTATCCTCCTTTTCTATTTTTCTATTGATGTTACATTTATTAGAAGATTGGTGGCACAAGAAGAGTTGGCATTTATTTCAAATACTTTTAGGACTGGAAAATGTTTACGGATATAACTATTTTTTATTTATTTTTTACACTTTTAGTTATTTAATTTAGTTATATATATATATATATGAGCTATACTGGTAAAATATCATTCCTATCAATGTTAGTGTTTCATGTTATTACGTTTTATTGAGTTAATTTCAAAATTAGTAATAGCAAGCAAAGCTTTTAAAACAATGATTACCTACCGATTTTTGGTGACGTAAAACAAAGATAGTGCCTACCATTATTTTGTACATTAGTATACAGATAGTTTTTGACTCGTTACTGCTCGAAAATAAGGGCCGCGTATTTTTTAAATTAAGTAATACCCCTAGTTAGATAATTTGAAATAGGTCTATTACGCGTTAGTCCACTCATTAATTCTCTGTGGAATTAGTGCATGGGGAGGTACATATGAAAAATGTATGAGCCCTGTAAAAGTGGTACAAAGAAGAAGCAACTGTAAAAAATAGTAATATTACAAATTTTCAAAACCGTAACACATTAAATCAATCTAAACTAAATTCATAATTCAGACATAAATATGATATTAAAATTAGCAGTGCTTTCTTTTTTTTTTCACCTACAAATATTTAAAAAAATAGTATCTAGGTATTGGACAGATGGGATTGGGTCGGGGCGATTGGGTGGTTACTCTGCAGAGTGAGCAGTGAAGAAAGTGAATTTTTTTCTTTTATTTTTTTTAAATTTATCTATTTTTTAACATACAAAATTTCACCGGCGACTAAAATTCCATTTCCATTTTTACTCAGAAATCATAGGTTAAAGTTTTTCTGGTACGTGCTGATACACCCTATATACGTTTTGTTTTATTTGCATGAATAAAAAATCGTTTTCGAGAAATCGTATAAGTAGAAATTGAAACGCCCCTGACCCCGGCGTCATTCGACTCCGAATGCAACGCCATTGGGATAAACAATACAGACATTCTGTAGTTGATTGTTCAAAAACATTTATAAGAAAGAATTCAGCGAAGTAATAATGGTAACTGTTATGACGTCATCTGTTTTTAAATCATATGAAGCTCTGTATTATTTAAATGGAACTCATTCGACGTTAAAAAACAAACTTTAAACGTAAGATGACGACTATGGATCATTATAATGATAATAGTAAATAATAATTGGTGTCATGTCCTGCATTTTCTTCATATTGGCAATACTGATCATTTAATTAGAGCCGCTGAGGAAATATGTCCAGTGTGTAATACAATACACGATAATCAAGTAGGAAATATGCAGGGCCGCGCACTCCATAAGGGCAAAGTCGTATAACCGTTAGAAAAGCCGTCAACACCAAGATTTCTAAACATCCCCGCCGCTCGCGCTAGTCAAGGCTTGAAGCCAGAATAGAATAGATCCTACCGCTTAAGAGCGTTGGAAGACCTAAACTAAGGTGGCCTATTTGTGTCGACTCCAACCCCAAGATCCACGAACATTTTGGGGATATACACATTTGAAGGTTAATGCTAGTTGTCTTATAATGACCAGATTGTCAAGTAGTGCTTAAGGTTATTCGAACCCAGGGCTTTTTGGTTAAATAAGTTTGGTGCTTTTATTTTTCTCTATTGTGGGTAGGATACAATTTAAGAAATGTAATTAAAGATGAATGAATGGCTTTTTCCTTTTTTCACGCCGATATGGAAAAATGTGAAAGTTTACCAAAACCACTTTTGACTAACTTATCATTCAGAACCTTCCGATGTTTCAAATCCCATATTCCTAGGTATGTAAACGAGTATTTAAAACAAACATAAATACGCTACTATTAAAACTCGTCAATTTTTATTTTATTATTTTAACTACTCTGATTTCTCTGAAGTTTCCATTAAATATATTTTTTTAATCAATTGATTTGAATTATCTGTATAATAACATATTTTTTCTCTATTGCAGTAAAGAATATAAGATACTAGCTGTTGTATACCCGGCCTTGCTCGGAATTTTTTTTTTAAGATCGTTAAGCTTTTAAGCATAACGATCTTCATCATTAAACCAAACGCAGCCGGACTGATAATTATCGGTTAACTCCAGATGTCTAGGTATATGTTAATCAATGGCTGATCAAACCTAACCTAACCCAACTTCGTTGGAGAATCTGTGGTTAATCAGTGGTTGATTAATGATTATCGGCGGTTATCAGTGGCTTTTTAGTCCTTAAAATGGTTCGGTAAAATGGTGGATGCCCTCGACTAGCGAGATAATGCATTTATCAGGGCGATACTAACAATATGAACTATAATGGAACATGCCACAAATACCTATATTTATCATATTATTTGATTTTTCATTATAAATAATGATGGGATAATTTGTATAGCGTCGTTTTTGTGAAAAATCACCTCGAGGTGATTATTATGAGATACAACACAAGTATTGGGTTTCGAACCCGCTACCTCTTAATCAGTAGCCAAGGGATTAAAATTGTTCCATGAGATAATGAGCTCTAAGGCAGCTTTCTCCAGAGTCCATTATCGTATAATATAAAACCATGAAATCGTCTGAAATGATATTCACTGTCACTGCGATAACCCGTGGTTAAAACTACAGGAAAATAAAGAGAAGCATATTGTTATTTCCCAGATACTTTTTGGAACCAGTCCCAATATTGGAAAATTCATTTATGACAGTTTAGCTATGTTTGCATAATTAAAAAAAAAAACAACACCCAAAAGAATTTCTTCAGACCATTTCCTAAATCCAGTGACAGCAAAATTACCGGGAAAAATTAATAGAGACCATCTCTAACTGTGCCATTTAAAATGCAGGAACAAAAGTGAGGCCTCCCGCGCATCGCGGCATATAGGACCTAAATCACACAATAGAAAAACAGGCTTACCGCTCGACCAACTATTATTCAATTCGTAAACAAATTCGGTGACAATAAACCCTTTTCATACATTTTTTTTGACGATCGTTCAGTGCACACTTCGGCTCCCTAGAGACCCAGAGACCAGTTGTAATGTTGCCAGCGCAATAGAAGACACAATTATTCCACATTATGGAATATTATAGGTAATTGTAAAACTATTTAGGGAATAATTTCGGCGACCCTTCTGAGATACCGCCTATGTTTTTTGCACAGCATGAACGTATTGCTGACCCTGCGCTGAGACCAATTTAACACGTTCGGCACAAGTTCAATTCAATTAAAATCATATATCGTTTTAAAAACTTTTCAAATTAAGTCATTTTTAGGGAAATTGTATTGAGAGTGATATTCTATTAATTGTTTCTGCTATGTACAATATGTAGGTACCAAAAATAAACTTTAACAATTACCAGGGAGCGATTAAATTTTCACGCGAGTACTCGCATGGCCCTGGTTTTCTGTCAAAATGTGGCATGGTTTTGCAACAATTATTTGCCGATCAATTAGCACCGACTCCTTACGCCGTAATAACCATAAAACTGCTTTAACATCACGATATAAGTTAAGAATAACAATATGATTAAGATAATATTAAGAAAAGTTGTGATGATCACCATGCCTGATATTCAAAAGATCAAATATCATAGAAATATACAATACGCCCAGCTTCTGACGTTATCCCATACATTAAGCGCACTTGAAGTGAAATAACACAAAACTGCGCTATTTAAATGCTTTGTTATTATTATTATTATATTATTGAGATGGCAATACGACTCGGTTTTTTCATACATTTTAATAGATTTTCTGTGATCGTAATGATTATGTATATTAATTAACCTACATATGACATTACTGCTTTTTTGCTTACACATGAAAAAATATTAAAGAGGCTATTAGGTTTTTACCAACAGTTATAAGCCTCGCCGCTCGCCGTTCGCGCTCGGTCTGGTGGTTTAGAAAGAGAACAAAATAGATGTAAATATTTTAATGTACTAATTAAGTCATATATAAACAAATTAAATAATTATACAATAAGAATTATGACATATTAAACCAAAAGAAATCTAAAAATAAGAAAACAATTTTTTTCCTCTTAAATTTCCCAGAGATCGTACGTATGTCATCATTGTCTTCTGTCTTTCGTTTTCATTAAAAACGTGTAAGAAGGAAAGTTTGTATGCAGGCTCATCGATGATGCTCGTACGACCTTTCTCTGGGCCCACTATAAGTATTTATTCCCCTTATAAACCACCAGACCGAGCTAGAACGGTGAGTGGTGAGAAAAATAACTGTTATTAACGACCTAATAAGTTTTTGCAATTTTTTTTTTCGTTTTCTAAAGAAAAAGCAGTCTATTATAGGTTACCTCATTTATATTACGATTTTTCGATGTCTTTCTATAAATTAATATATTTCATTGAAAATATATTAAATCGCATGAAAAAAAAAACAATTCACAATGCACAATCCGCTAGAGCCCGCTAGAGATGTTGCCATCAAATGTCAGAAGCTGGGTACTTCCCCACCTTCCTCTTCCCAATCTCCTTCCCCTCCTCAATACCTTCAGCCTCACAACATACCCCAATTGGGGATGCCATAGTCTCCAGACGGTTGGGAGCAGCTGGGACTCCTGTGTGGAAGTGAGATTTAAAAAAAAATCTTCTGTACAACGAAGCGTATCCCAAAAATGTTAAGTGAGCTGGATGAATCATATCTATAAAGTTGACTTTTTAAATATGTAAATTGAAAAGGTTAGCTTTCTGAGAGTACAATATTAAATACTCGCGTTACTAATTTAAGAACGCTTTAGTTTAAGACCCGGTTGTTTGAACTTCTGTCACATTTTAAATCGTCACAAATCGGCGGTTAGCTCTATATAGATTTTGTGCGGTGTCCGTTAATGAAGTTGGGTGGTCAACCGCTAACTTGTAAGATTTAAAGGGTTCCTGTTAACCAATGGTTTTTGGCCCGACAGCGTTTGGTTTAATGTTGAATACCACCATGCTTAAAGGCTTAATCAATGACTGATCAAGGAATGAAAATTTGCGGAAGACGGAGACCGATCAAATGCCAATGTCGCCAAATATTATGGAAGTTCAATCACCTGGGCCTAAGTAATTCAAAATCACAGTTGAATAGCGCTTTTTATCGATGCAATTGGGTATTATCATGTTTTTTTTTCATTATCTATAAAAATGAAGAAAAAATTACGTTAAGGTTGGGATTTTTATTTTATCTTTACGTTTACGAATAAATTTTCTACAACAATTTTAAATGTGCCATTTTTGATATGCCGCCAAAACGACATGTTCGTCAATATGGCGTTGTTGGCGTCATGCCGACCAATGTCGGTGACAGCCGTCATACCAGCCACAGCTTTATGTACATCATAATGACGTTTTAGCCAGTTCGAACCGTGTTGGAATGAGCGATATGAAAATAGTAAAATTACACATTTTTAAAGCAAATACTCGTATGAGAATCAGAATTGTAATCCTTAAAACTTCCACACATTTTTAACGGTATCCGTAGTTTTTGAAAATACCCCATTGTGGAAAAATGTGTTAGTTATATGAAATGGTACCAATTCATATAACTAACACATTTATGTGTGTATTCCTAATAACGTACTGGTAGGAAACACGTCTTCATTTCCTCAAAAAAACCCTCCACACAGCATCCCCTTAGAAGACATAGGCCTTGAGGTAAATTATATCCCACTGGGCCTTTTGTGTTGAATTATTGTAAAAAAAATGTTGAAATTGTAGACCACATCCAAATCGACAAAATTGATGCTAATATTTTTTTCGATGATTGTTGTCAGTCGTCCATTCGAGATTATAATGATTTCAATGCCGCTGAGTGGATATTACAGGCCTCTGTTTGCCAACTCAGCACGAATGGCCGTGCTCCCATCAAAGGGCCCCACTCTTGCGCAAGAAGGGCCAGGCTAAATAGGTCAATGATTATTGTCTCTATTTTTGTGCCCATGGCTTGATTAGAAGCCTGCCTCGGCCTTCCTTCTAATATAAGCAATTACTGTTTACCACACCGCTCGCATACTATTATAGACACGGATGTTTGAAGAATATTGGATGCATTGTTATATAATTTATTTTCGCCTGTACTGTTACACCCTCACCATAAGGGGTGGAACAGCCCATTCTCCCTTCCTGGCACAGGTGGTACCTTTATATTTTATCCTTTGTAAAACCTTAGATTCCTGCACTGTTCACTGTGCCACCCCCTCCGTGAGAGTGGGAGTTTCCTTCGACCCCGATCTCCCATTATCTTGTGGTCCTGTCGGCTGGAGTGAATTGCATAATAATAATAATAATTGGATTACTTCTATAGCTCCATTTTCGTGGGAAAATCACCTCAAGGGCGCTCAAGGTTTCCAGGGTTTTTCAAAAGTTCTCCACTACCCTTCCATCTTTACAGGGGTCACGTCTGGCCACTATTTCGCGGGGATGTTGTGAAGGGTTCAAGGGACCACCCTCCCATGCTACTGCTTGCTGTCTCTCATTGGAACTGCCTGTGGCTTACCAGAAGCTGCGTATTTTGTTATTGTGGTGTACACTGCAATGAGAACGTGAGCGAATTCTTTTTTTTTTCATTTGATTGTCCTCTTCAAAATTATGGTAAGCTTTATGAATGTTATCTCTCCACTAGCTTCAAGAACGGGTACTATCTACCTTAGATGAGAACACGTAAATGTTTTCATATGTATAAATCTAACTTGTTGGGACAGTCGGGGCTTTTAGAGTATTTTGACAGTAGCTTCATTTTTTTATAAAAAAAGTAGAGTCTTGACCGGACAGATAGAGTAACTCATCTGATCCTTAAAACGGTTCGGAAAAGTGGTGGGTACCCTCGACTGTTGTATAATTTATTTGATGATTTTTATTTAAATAATGCACTAGTTGGTAGTATCATAGATAGGCGTCTAATGGAAAAAAATTGCCGAATATATTGTCGGTGGCATGTAGTTTTTTTCGATTTTTCAGAGGTGTTTTCAAAAGAAAAGGTGAATTTAGAATTTTTTCGAAAAGTATTTATTTATTCATCAATATCCATTTTCTCACCTACAAAGTAATCCCCCACAGATATAATGCACTTATGCCAGCGCTTCTTCCAGTCCTCGAAGCACTTCTATATGGCCATCAGCTCGTTCTTAGATTCTGACTTTATCTCATCAATTATGGCAAAATGCTTTCCTTTCATTGGTCTCTTCAGTTTCGGGAATAGGAAAAAGTCGCTGTGAGCCAAATCTGGTGAATACGGTGGTTGAGGCATGATTATGGTGTTGTTTTTGGCCAAATAATCACGAACAAGCATTAATGTGTGAGCTGGTGCATTATCGTGATGCAAAATCCATGATTTGTTTTTCCACAATTCCGATCGTTTGAGCCGTATTGCTACACGCAAACGTTGCATAACTTCCTTGTAGTATTCATTATTAACCGTACGTCCTGTTGGCAAGAACTCATGATACACCACGCCATTGTAATCGAAGAAAACAGTGAGCAAAACGTTCACATTTGATCGAACTTGGCGTGCTTTTTTCGGTCTTGGCTTTTCTGACCGCTTCCATTGGGATGATTGGGCCTTGATTTCGACGTCATAACCATACTCGTTTACCCACGTTTCATCAACAGTTATGACCCTTTTGAGCAAATCTGGATCGTCGTTGACGTCATTCAACTACTCCTGAGCGATACTAATGCGACGTTGCTTTTGCTCAAAATTTAGCAATTTCGGAACAATTTTGCTGCCACACGTTTCATGCCAAAACATCCGAGAAAATTGCATGGCATGAGCCGATTGATATTCCAACATCCTCTGCAACTTCCCTAATTCGACGATTTTACAAAACCATTTTCTTCACCGTTTCGATGTTTTCTTCGTTTGTTAACGTGGTTGCAACTCCAGGACGCTCATCGCCATTAACATCTTCTCGGCCTTCTGTAAAGCGCTTGTACCACTTATAAACACTTTTTTGAGACAAAGTAGACTCGCCGAATGCCACAGTCAACATTTTAAGTGCGTTGGAGCACTTTATTCCATTTTTAACGCAAAATTTAATACATATTCTTTGATCCATTTTTTTCAAAAGGAAAAATCGAAGAACACACAAAAACGTGACTAACCTTTCCAGTTGTCAAAAACAAACCACTAATCCAAAATGGCTGATAATGCTACCATA
Source organism: Halesus radiatus (assembly GCA_022606495.2). Taxonomy (NCBI): domain Eukaryota; kingdom Metazoa; phylum Arthropoda; class Insecta; order Trichoptera; family Limnephilidae; genus Halesus; species Halesus radiatus. The sequence continues at coordinate 17,510 of JAHDVE020009550.1, read as the reverse complement.
TGATAAACATATATGTACCAACATAACAAAAAAAAATCGATAATCGAATGTACACAGCCCGCGAAAATTCAAAAATCACCTTTTCTTTTGAAAACACCTAGTTACAGGTTGGTAAGTATGCCGTCTAAATGGTGTAACCTATCCCACTATTCAAATATAATAACCAGACGTGTACTATAGCACTCATATCTGAAAGAGAAAAGAAATAATAGAAAACCCTCGATATCATCACATCAGTTCTTCGCGAACTTCTAGTGAACAGTTTTCTTCTACAACAAAGATGCATTCAATTAGGTATTTAGTCTCCAGATCTGAAGGGCCAGGTACATTCCAAACCTTACCCTCCCATCTTCTTCCCTCACACATCCTTCAGCCTCGCAACTTTCTCCAAATTGTTGTAGCCACTCGCTTCGGGTAGGTTCTAAAAAAATTCATAACGGGTGACATCATCTAGCGATCTCCACATATGTGTGTCTCCGTTGTTATAGATTTATCTAGTGAGCAGCAAGTATGGGACGCGATTGCGATTATGCTGTAATGGCTGATAAACCATTTGGAAATGTAATTCAACAAGCCGAAACTACGTAACGAATTATTTATTACGCCGAGTCGAGTCTGTACTGGCGACGAATCATTTCATAAGCTATTTGTTGGCAAACTCATGTGTAATTGCTTGGTAAAAACATTAGATTAATTTCTGTATATACACATTACGTAGGTATATTTCTAATAAAATACGAAAAACATCCATATTTATAATTTATGTACACTGCTAATTTTTTAACTTATCTCACACTTATGTTCTATAATCGTTCATCATTTAGAAAATTAAAATTCTTAGTTAAATGATTGAGAATATTGTTTTTAAATCACTATTTAATAAATAAATATCAACATGTTTCGAAACCAATGAAAATGATGCCACAAAATGATTTTGCATTAATTTTAAGAACGGAAATTCTTAGTTCTCGGATTGCATATACAACGAAAGTGGCTAAGTCAATATCGCTTTTCAGACTAAACTGCTGATGATGCATAATAGTCAAAAATGCGCATAAGCTGAATGAGTTTTTTTTTAATTCCTAATATGTAGTGTGAATTGTACTGTCATGAACATGAACAAAAAAAAACCATTTTCCTTAATCGTTTGGTATGTTGATGTGCAATATTTATTAAAAAAAAATGTCTGTCATGGAGGCCGTCTTAACGGAAAAACATAATAATTTGTTGTAAATTTCTCAGAATATTGTCTCTTGTAAGTACACAGAAAAATCGCATTGATGTTGACAAATAGCAAAACTCAACAACTTTTAGAAATCAGATGTTCCTGTCAAAAACAGAATATCATACAATAACAACACTAGACGCCGCATAATAAAGAAAAACACTATGATGGAGAACAAGCAATTGACCTAGAAACATTAAAAAGTATTAATACACTGATTAGTGAAAAATTTAACCCTCATAGGTACATACTTCATCTTGAATATTTTATTGTGATTAATAAGATGCTTCAATACATACAAAAATATAAACTTTTTTTGGACATTTGTCGTAAAAAAGTAGTAGTTTTATAATTCTTTCGAATGATGAATGGTCAACCGAACATAAACAATACAAAGTGCATGTAAACAACGACAAATTGTACATAAAATTATTTATAAAAAATGAAAAACTGACCATCTGACACAGCAGTGTCATGCGATAATGTGCTCTATGGAAGGTACCTTTAAGACTCAATATAGCATAACATTGTCGTGTCAGATGAAACCTTGTTATTCCAAGGGGTCGATTTGTAGGCGCATCGCAAGAAACAATGCATCAAATGGGGGTGGATACTCATCATAAAATTAAGAAATATATAAAACTGCAACTTTTAAATAAGCAGACCGCAATATGGTTTCGCATGAGCTAGTAACTACATCAAATCTAAACATTATCTACCCACCTTCCTACTAACACAATATGTAATAATTACACACGAATGGGTACCTACTCGTACTTTTAAACAGCGTTTTTACCATGGAACACATAAAAAAATGGTCTGAGTAAAAAGAGCGTACAGCGTTCCGCCTCTTGCCCTGAACGGTACACATTGCACCTCATTTATATTCAAACATTTGGCAAAGATATAGTTTTAACAATTTTGTATGGGATTTTAACGTAGTAATAGGTGTCAGCTTCTAAAGAGGTCGCGAATTCGACTTACTATGTACGGTTGGCTCTAATCCTTTTTACTAGAATCCCTGTCAACTTGAAACAGAGGATAGATTTTATTATAATAGGCGTTAGTTTTCACATTGGCCTAGCGCTGAAGTGGCCTCGCGCATTACGTCATTCCGAGCCAGACATTCTCAAAATGCGCGGTGTAACGTATGTCAGCTGGGAAAGTTACTAAAACCTGCGAAAAAATTAAATTATGTCACAGGCCCTGTTGGCTTAGGCTCAATAACCTGTTATATTAAATGGTAATGTCTTCACTAACCATAAAATATAGTAAAACTTCGATGAATGACAAAGTTTTGTAATAACTTCATGAATGAACTTATCTACGCGTTTCAATGAAAACTTCAAAGGATCATAGTTCGAAAAAGGATATGATATTTATGTATTAAACAGTGATGACAACGTACTACTCATTAATTTTATTAAAAATGACACCACAAAATTATTCAATATTATATTTAATAAAATGAATATGAAGTATTTTGTTTACATACCACTGTTTAATATATAAATATCAACATGTTTCAAAAGCGAAACTGTCATCATCAGGATACACGGTATACTAAAAAATAATTACACGAATATATACCAAGCATAGAAAATAATAAATGTAAGAATCGACAGATTACAAACATAAACAAAAATTAACAATAAGTGATGAAAGTTGGTAAGTAATTAATTATAAATGTAAAAATTATTGAAAAATTAAAAAAATCATTATAAAATATTAAATAATAAATAACATTTATAAATTGAAGAAAATAACGAGGCATAAAAAATAAAATAGTAATTGTTATTTTTATTAAAATTTATATTAATAATATTCTAAATATAAGTTGTAAGTGTGAAAAAAAAATAAAAGACATTAACACTTATTATAATTTCAAAATTTTCTAATTTATCTAAGTGTAAACGACTTGTATTCGTACGTAAAAAATTTAAACCTTTATTTATATATTAAATTATTTATCTATATATTAAACAGTGGCTTAAACCAAATACTTCATATTCATTTTATTAATAATGACACCACAAAATAACTACACATCGTGGAACAAAGAATATTTTCGAAAATCTGGACAGTGTCCCACATAATATCTGAAAATTCCTGAAAATCATAAAAAAATTAAATTGATGTGGTCATTGATAAAGTGGTTTGTTTCTCAGAAACTTTAAAGAAAATATCGAAAAATAAAAAGATTTACACTTACTACTTTTCGACTTAACATTAAGTAATTCTTTTTAAGAGAACATTGTTTGAATAATTCATTCGGTCATATCGACCGACACATGTTTTAGAAGCGCACCGGCCGGAATCGCCTACCTTCATGTACAAGGTTATAGATTTTATTCCAAAGGCCTGAACAGTGAACACAGCTCGCGTTGAACTATTCTTATTGTCCCATCAGTTATTTTATTGTACCTAAGCAAAATGGTAACTCGCCAAGAGATATTAAAAACACGGGCCAACTGTTCGAATTTAACAATTTACTGTTCTAAATACCATTGAACTTAGTCGCGATACCTTTGAGAAAAAAAACTGATGTTTTTATTGTTGAAATATACAAATTCCATAAACAGATTTTTTTTTTTAACAAAAAGAGTAATTTTTGAATATATGAAAATTCATCTAAAACATTTTGTTTTCTAAAATAATATATCAGAATTAAAAAAAATGGATGATTCAACGGAGTTCGAAATATTAAAAAAAAAAACTGCTTTCAGAATTTCGAATATCCCTTTCACAGGTTCTCAATAGAAAAAAAGGTTATTCAAAATTGTATAATCGCTCCAGAGTGGAAAACGTGACTTGAAATGGCATTTGCTTCCACAACCTTCCATTTCCTCATTTTCCTTCTGCGTTGAAATATACCCCAATATCAGAGGTACCTAGAATATTATATTTTAAGTGTTTCAATGAGGTAAGATGTTATCTTTCATGCATATATGAGCACCTTTATACAACTATGGAAAGTACCTACATACGAGTAGGTAAAACTAAATTTAAATCAAATATAAAAACTGCATTCCAAATCTCAACAATCAATTTTGTAAAATTATTGTGCATGTATTTAATTTATTGCGTTATACTTTGGTACAGGAATCAACATAATGCTTTCTTTAGAAAATGTTATGTCTTCGCCTCGTTGCAGTTCACCAATCGTTAATATGGCTCCAGTAAAGTAATATAACCAAAATGGATCATTTACGAGCCACAAAGGAGCCCTTGTTTCAGACCTACTGCAGGCGATTGCCTTTTCGCTTTTTTAGGGATTTAAAAAAAGAAAGGTGACGCTATCGGCAAATATTATTTCTGCCGAAAAAAATGTATTGCGTGTGGCAGGGCACTTTAACACACACGGGTCTATCCATCGCTATATTACACGAATTAAGGTACCGTCTACATAATGTAAACACTAGCTATTTCCGTCTGGTATTATGTGGAATGGAAGTATATAAATGATGAATGCGCATTTTAATTTTAATGACGCCGAAAGATTCAATATTTTATTTAAGCTCTCGTGTAAGAGGAACGGCTGCTCGGCCTGTTTCATACAAAACTTAATTTTGGATTTGAGATTAAAATACTCACCTAAGCCTAATGATATATTTTTTTATTATTACTAAAGGTTTAGTAAATATTTAGTATATATAATATAATATAATATTTTTGTTTTATATTATCAAACACAATTCATTAAAGGAATTGATTTTTCGCGATTTTAAAGGCATCTTTAACAATTATTTCGGGGCTATCTGTGATTTAAAATAAAATGTTTTACCGCGTCTACTTTGAAAATATAATAAAACATAAAATAAAAAAAAAATAAAAAATAAAAAAAAATATTAAAATAAGCATTATAGTGAACTTAAATTAAATTAAAAACGACCAATTTACGTTGGAATACAAATTTGAGGTACATAATTCAAAATATCGACCCGAAAAAACCTTTTATTTAAAATGATTTATTTTTAAATTTTTATTTACGTAATCATATTTACATATCAGATACGATTTTTTTTAATATTTCAATTAACCCGCAAATAATTTTCTATGTTGCCTCTTAAATTATGAAAATTGATTTTTTTCATGACATATACTTCATAATTTAAAATTAAAATAAATAAATGCTACCTAAGCTTTGAAATTATTACATATTTTAACACAATATAAAATATATGCGCGACTAACCTGTCTTTTACACATTAAAGATAACATTTGATTAAATTGTACATAGGTACATATTTGTTATTCTTTTCGTAACAGAGAAGGTTTTAGAGTAATCAATTTTAATATTAAATTTTATATTATCATTCCTCCTTGTTCAGGGTCACAGATCTTAGCATGCAATAAAAAACCTTTTGATTGTAATATTTTCCGTATACATAGATTAATATTTTAAATGAAAATGTCGAAATGATCGAACATTAAAATTCATCATCTAGTGATTGGGAATCCGGAACCGTTTCGAAAAATACTTACATCTGGATTTGTTTAATACGCAAAAATCGGATTTCCTGATTTTCAAGTGGGAAGAATTCCTCCAAGAATTTTTAATTTTAATTTTCATGACTCACATTTTACTGTCAATAATCCGAAAATCTGGATGTTGAAAATCCTGTTTATCCGGATTGCTATCTATCTTTATATGTATATGCTAAATAAGTTTACGGTAATGTTTAGTGTTTCTCGTGTCTCCCTAGATCTATGCTATCGCTGCACTCTCTTCACCTGACCTAATTGTTATTTATTTATCTATGCCCGTAACACGGCCGAAAGAATACCTTGGAGGAAATATATACACTGTTTGTAATGTGTGTACGAATTGGCTCGCCGCCGCAGCACTGTCACTCACCGGATGTTGTTATTAGAAGATGGTGTAGGGCAGGTAATATGTTATTTACTTTATTTTAGTATAATTTGTTTTATATTGACATGTTTTTTTTTATGTAACATAATATGAATGCTACAGACAAATATAAATGTCTAGGCACATTTATATATTTTTTTTTAATACGAGCATGTTTTATAAATGTGTTAGTGTGTCTCTAAGAAATATAATCCTGATACATCAAAAAGATTGGTCAAATTCGTTATTTATTTCTTTATTATTTTTCCAACGTAATTATATCATCTGGTTTTATTTCTTTGTTATACTATCCAAAAAGGCATAGTTGTGTCCGAAGCCAGTAATTTTCAAAGCAATTGTAAGTATTCATGTAGGTTTGTAAGTACCATTGTGGTATAAGAATGTACTTAGTTTAATGTGTGAAAAGTGTGAATACAGCCAGCGATCGTGATAAGGCATGTTTTCTCCGAGAGATTTATAATAACCGAAACAAGGCTTTCTTTGTTTTCTAGTTGCGGATCATGTGAACTTGGAACGGTTTACGTAACTACGTAGAAGTGATACAGCGCACAGTGCAGCGATCCCAGACAAGACTAGGGACAAAAAAATAGTCAAAATAAATTTGCGTTCCTACAGGTCGTTTGACTAATGACGCTTAGTAGCAAAAAAATGCTTCTCTGAAATAATCACAGGTAACGATGAATAAGGCATTCGACGTGGTGCTGTCTATAATTGGAAAAGTGCAACCTCAATCAGTTGTTTTGCTAAGTTCAAAGTGTGAGCATCAGTTGTAAGTATCTAGTTTTTTTAGTGTGTAGTCTAATATCCTAGGTATGTACATTATTTTGGTACTACAATTTTTATATCAATTAAGTGGCTGTTTTTTTTTTAACAAAATGCCTCTGGCAAAAGGTACCTGACCCGATTTTTTTGTTCTATCTTATACGAGGGCCAATGCACTCGAATTACAGTCCAGCCTCCAGCATCAACGCATATTGGAGAAAGATATTGACCCCTCACAATTTAAATGCCGCGGATCCTTAAAGGCTTTATTTTCATAAAATTGTTTTTTTTTTTAATTTATGTTTAATATTTTATGTGTCATGTCTCATTCACCTACGATTTTATTATTATTCTATTTTTATAAACCTACGTATGTAATCTTTATATGGAATGTGTGGGACTGCACTATTTGCACTAACCTCCCAACTTATCGGAATAAACACTTATTATTATTATTTATAGCAAAAATGATCATGTTTCATATAATGTACATTTCTTGGTTAGTAGTCTCCAGATATTTTCTCCTGATGCTCACATTAGGAGGTACGTGTCTCAGGTTGCATTTTTCCAATTACAGAATGCATCATGTCCAATGGCCTCGTTCATCGTTATCTCTGATTATACATGGGAAACATTTTTTTGTTCTTGAGCATCATTCATTAGCCATCCAACCTGTAGGAATGTTAATTATTTTTTGACTATTTAATTTAATTAATATTTTGTCCATAGATTTATATAGGATCGCGGCACAGTGCAGCGGGGGAAGCTACGGCTACTAGCTGAAGCTACTAGCTACTAGCTGCTAGACTGGCAGACCTTGGCGGAACAAAGAGATGGGAAATACTAAAACTAGGGTCAAATGTAGCTACCTAGTACCTACCTTCCGAGCTATGTGTATTAACGTGGGTATGCACCAACTTTGAAGATCGCTGATAATAAACTCTTGCTCCTGAATACGAACAAATAGTTTGTATTCATTGTTACCTACTGCTGGCTTCCACGTTTGAATTTTAGTCAGATGAATAATTTAGTTAAATATACTTTAACTATGTAGATAAATGGGTACCACATAATCTTAACGTAGAAAACCGCCATAGCGGATTATAATGTACATCTATGAAAATATCTCTGACGTTATCACGATGTGTGGATTATGAAATATGTGAATTCTGAAATCTGAAAATCTGTTTGTACGTCTCACATAACAATTGCGAACGGTCAGCTCTGTACTTCCAAATATGGTACTAAACATCCGAATTTTTACTTATACCTATAATGTATCAACTTTTAGAAGTAATTAAAAATATATATTTTTACCGTAAAACAAGACTTTTCCCTGTGCTTGATCAATTATCATGGTGTTCCCTATTCACCTAGTTAATTCCTCCAATTGACCTACGCCAAGGAGAACAACAACTATTTCGTACATTATTTATTCTCTTCTGTATATCGGAATAACAGTAGGCCGGAACCTTGGCAAAATTTAACTGCCTAAAGCAGGTACGTGTAATAATATCTCGGTTTGATTGTCGATTGAATTTTTAAAACTTCGCTATAAATCGGGAAAATCGATTACACGCACTATTTCCATTCTTTTGTTCGGAATCTTCGAATCGGCAGCCATCGAGAGAAGTGGGCAAATTATAGTTTTGTCGAACATATAATAAATCGAATGGAATTTACAAACAAATAAATAACTTTATAAAATTAAGCAAATTCACTTCATGGAGGTCTTTCTTTCAACTACCACGAAGCTGTGCCAGTTTTATCAAACATTTTAATGGGTGCGAATTATTACACCATTTAAATAATAATATTTTAAATACAGTATCATTAACCGGAGATCTACCCTGTACCTATTATCAATGACTCACAGAGAAAGCAGATACTTTCAAGTCCAGGTTTCGTTATTCTGAGATTAATAGAAAAAAAAGGTATTAAAACAAAGTTCGTTTCAACTCAGACTTAATGGCCATTTCATAATGGTAGCATATTGATATTTTAACAGACTAAAGTTTGAAGGTCTAGGAGATTAAGTTTTCTTGTCTTGGGGTACTCAATGCATCCTACCTTTTTGCTTGCGCGATGCGTGACGTCATGCGGATGCGTCACAGGTCTGAATGCCACAGCTGTGATCTGCGTCGACGGTTACCATGTCATTTTTATTACCAAATCGTATGTATATATGTAGAAACCAAGCTCGGAATTGAAATACCTCAACTCCAACACGCATACAAACCCACACACGTTAATAATATGACATTATGTGTATGTACCTGTGCAATACATAGCTAACCGTGTACCTTTTGCTCGGGACACCTGTCGAACCAGAAAATCGTTAAAATCTAATTTAAATTGGAAAGGATTGCAATTTTTCCCTATTTGTATATACATACTATGAAAGCTGGATTAACATTAATTGTCACCTTTGGTGGTGAAGATTTCCTCATTAAATATAAATGATATCGTACATACGTTATTTACGTTTTCATACCTATTAATAATGAAAATAATGATTTTCCTTAAAATAATATTTACAATAATAATTAAACACATGTATAATATAAGGCAGAAGAATGATTAAATAATTAATTACATATCACTGTACTGACCGGTCAGTGGCTGAGTTGGCATAGCATCTGGGTCTCACCCAGGCGTCATGAGTTCAATTCCCCGGCTCGTTAAGTCCTCCGTCACGACACAAGCAACATCTTCCACATAATGTAATGGTAGTAGGAGATTTTCAAATATTGTCAGGTTATTCGTGATCTGGGAATGTTTATCATTCTTTAAATTAAAATGTAACGTAAGACAGTAGAATAATTAAAAAATTAATTAATTAGTTAATAATTTTTGGAAGTTTTCACAACATACCCCACTAGGCAGGCCTGTGCTGACCCAGTAATTTTTAAAATTTGTTTCTATACTAAAAATGATTGTCTATGGTTTTGTTTCAGTGTGAGGAAAAATTATTTACGAGTATATTAAATGATGAATAATTATTTTGTTTAAACTACTCTTTAATATTGAATCATTGTAGAAAATCATATTAACATAACCTAAATGAAACATGAAAACGGAAAAAACCACAAAAAATAAAAAGATTTCAGTCGCATCCGGGACTCGAACCCAGGACCTCTGCCTATCCGCTTAACCAACCTTGCTAATGAGACCAGTTGAATTTATGTCATCTTCATCGATATCATATCTCAAATTCAAGATTTGTCAATATTATTCTCCATTTTTATCCCATATTAATGGCAGCTTTATAGTGATTACAAAGTTCCTAAATTTAATAAATAAATATCAACATTTTTCGAAACCAATGATAAACCCTCATCAGTATAATCAAAAAATAATACTCTTGGACAAATTGTAAAAAATTACAATGATGTGATGAGAGAATGTAAATAATTGAGCATTATTATTTAAAAAAAAAAATTACACATCATATATATATATATTTTAAATATATATATGTATTAAAAACTTAAGCATATAGAAAAAAACGAAAGCATTAATTATTGATATTGTTAATAGTTATAATACTGATAATAATTATGACATCTAGATCGGTACTATGAGTTTGGATTTGAAAAGTGAGAGTGAATAGATAAGTATCTGTATAATAATGTTCCATGGTTGTATGTTATATGTTCAATCAGTAACAATGAGTTTCTTTTTTATGTGAATCTGTGAAAGTGTTGTGTACTGCTCCCTGCTATTCGGAGCCAGTGAGACTATGTCATCTCCAATCGTGGTATGCTGGAGGGTATAGGGAGGGGAAGGAGATGGAGAGATGGTCGGTGGCAGTACACGGGTATTCAGATCTAGTCAACAAATACGGCTAAAGCCATTTCATGCAACATTTTCATTTTGAATTCTGGTATTTCACCTATATACTATTTTAGATGAATTAAATGTGAAATAACAAAACTTAATTAAAATGACCTGCTACCTCCAGATTCATAGTCGAGGACCTTACCCCCCCACCTATGAAACCGTCGATTCGGTGAGTGTACCACCAAAAGTCCTATCGTTACAATTTATCGAAATTTTTACATTGATTGAAAACTTTAGAGGGTTTCTCTTTGTTCAATATTTTCTGGAAGAGTGTTGCAAATTCTTGTAGCAAAGTACGTAAAACAAATAATTCCAACGATCCAGTTACATGTGAAATACGACTGAATCATGTATCTGGTGTGTTAAAGTGGAGATGAATGAACATCGCGTTAACTCGACCTGAGTAGGATAAAACTAATGGCGTTAGCGATAGCTTTTTATTTAAATCCGAATTTGACCCTGGCAGCATGACAGGTCCTTGCGTATCATCTCAAGGCGAGCGGCTTAGTTTGGGTCGATAACAAAACTAATGTTAACATAAAAAATGTCTCGGTCTCTTCAGTCAAAGGCGATTCTTGCTCCATATAGGGACGCCAAATTTAATAAGTCATTTGTCTGGCGGTTATGTAGGTACTTAGAAATGCAAAAGGTTATCCGCGCAATAAAAACTCGAAATGTTTATTATTTAGTTTAAAATTTGATCACGGATTATGAGTTGTTTATTGACTAAAAACAGGCTGGGGTACTTATTCTCTGTAGTGGAGACTTATTGTAAGAAAGCCATGTTGTTTGAAAGACTCTTCATTCTTGAATGGTAGTTTGTAATGGAAATTGGACGTGTCTAGGTATAAACAAAAAAAATAGGTATCTCATTAGAGAACGCAGTCAGAGGTCATACAAATGTTAATATTCTTACAAATTTCACGCGGTCGTAAAGCGTCGGGACCCTTTGAATTCGCAGCTCTCGAAAGCAAAGCAATAACGAGTGCTCCAGGCACGATGCTCGCGCCAATGAAATGGTATTTTATCCTCAATTTTTAGTTGGTTTCTGGAATTGACGCGAGGGTTCTATTTTTTAAGCTGATTTCATTTATACTTTGTAGTTTATTGTGGCTTTCTTTATTCAATTACCTAGACAATTTAGTGGGCGTGTTACGTTAACTATATGTCCTTTGTAACAAGTTATCTCAATGTATAATTTTATTTTTAATTGAATAATTTAAACGCTTAAATGTAAACCCATTATTAGTTCACATATATACATAAAAATTATTGCAAAATGTTTGTTTTCCAAATAAAATAAGGTCTATATTTATTCATTTTGAATGATACATAAAAAAAAACGTTTATAACCCACGATAAAATACAAACCATATACGAGTATAGACTCCACCTGGCTCACAGCAAAAAAATGTATCACTTTCTTAATATCAACAACAATGATGATATAATTATTTGCTCTGTCAAAAAGTGAAGTTCATAACCCAATCCTTACCTTATTCTTTCGCTAACGATATTCTTTCTTAGAAAACTTCTCATCTACTCGGTTTTTATTTCTGAATGATTTTAATTAATTTATATAATGACAAATAGAATGAATTTCCGAGAAGTTGTAATTCGTTAATCGTGTACAGATTTGACGCACCTTGAAGCAGTTGGGTTTAAAAAAGTGGGTACTTAATTCAACGAAGTTTTGGAAATGTAGTAAAAATGATCAGTGCGAGTGGTGCAAATGGCGAGCGGTAATATACATGTGTCGTCGGAGCGATCGTCGCGCCCGTAATTCCATACACTTTGATATGAATCGAGACTCATAGGGGTCAATAAAAAACACATTTCCTGTTTCTCGTTTCGAATAAGCAAATAAACAACACGAGCAGCGAAAAAATATTGTGCAATGAGAAACTTGCATGATCACTTAGATTTTATAGTTCAGGAAGGATTTATAAGGTATTAGAAATATTTTAAAACTTATAAAACATTTTTTTCAAGACCACAATTTTTTTTTAAAAATATGTTGTTTTTTAATATATTAAAAAAATTATTCTGTTTTGACGCCACCTTCGTAAACATCCATATAAAAAATACAGCCAATGTGACCCACTGTTTGTAGTCCATGTGCGTTCCCTCTTTTTTAAAAGCGCTCAAATGATGTAACTGAGATCTAAATATATTCTATAAATATATTTGGATTTCGCCACTGAAGAGGTTAACGGATAGAATTGTGTTCTGAGAGTGTATGTTGTCTCCAAAGTAAAGACAATTTCCTTTATTTCGGGTGAAAATCGAACAGGCTTTTACAAATATCCGATTTTTATTTCACTAAAATTGTAAAGCCGTTCATCTCAACACAGGACTCTCCTAGTGAGATAAGTGATTAATGTTTTTGTTTTTTAAATCTAAGAATAAATAAATTTATAATCAATTACATTGTCCATTCACTCGTTAAAATCGGTATACTTCTTGGGATTATCTGTTTAGTGAATTTTACCAACTATCACAAGGTTCACGATAATTTTTTTTTAATTAATCGTCAATTTCATTGTTAGCATATTTTTTTAAAGAATATGTCACCTTTTTTAAATTATTGTTTTGGTTAATAGAAAAATTAATCACAGTTTTAAAAAGGTGTTATTAAAATTTGTAGCATTTCCATTTTCTTTGTGTAAAAAGATATTACCATAATTTTTCTAAGCCAACAGAAAATTCATGCAAGAAGCTCTTCTTTATTACTATTCAGAGACCCGAAACTAACACGAAACAAAGCAACGTGCTAGTGCTAGTGAATTCGGTCCCCACCATGCGCAGCATTCAAATAGTACGCAGAAAACAGTGGTTTTGCATGAAAAAGGAGACGTTTGTACTATGGTTCGGTTGTTTTTTTGTTTTGTTTTTGTTTTGTTGAATTCGGCAGTTTCGGCGCATTTTTAATTCGAGTGGCCCCACGCGGATAGCTCGGCGTGGAGCGCGGCAACGTAGACTGACCTTGGCTGGCATTCCTTATTGCGTCGTCTAATACACCAACACTGACGCACCTACACACACACACGAGCACGCGCGCAGGGCCGCCGCGGTGAGCCTTCCACTATTCTAAACAAATCCTTGGGGCTCAGCCGTGGGTCCAGCGGCTTAGCATGATGAGGAACCTTAGAATAAATCAAAATAATTGGTAATCATACATACCCAAATACGTGTAGAAATTAATACACTTTTGGTGTTAAATTTGAAATTAAATTTGAATGTATTTGTAAGCTTAAACGTATTGACAACCAACCATTTTTTTCTCGTTCTGGGGTGACGGGTTGAAAACCAGTTTGGCTGGGTAAAAATACTTATTCACGTCATGCACAATTATGGATTATATTTAGAGTTCCGTAACCAGAGGCTTTAGAATCTTCCTATTCCCCCTTTTCATTCCGCCTAACAACATTAACCAAAATTGGGGTGCCATAGTCACCTATGTTCGGGGAAGTAGCATCTACTAATCACCTGCATCACCTAAGAATGAAATATTTAAAAAAAAATTCTTTGGATTGTGTATTTCTTTAACTAGCTCCTTGGGGATTCGGTAATTTGACAGAAATTTAAAAACACAATTCCTATTTACTCCGTACTTAACATTTTTATTGTGAAAATTATGAAGTCAATCATGAAAACTTCGAATAAAACAACAAATCTAAACGCTCAGGCTCAGCCCTGACGTCATAGAAACCGCCCGGAACACCATCACGGACGAGATTGACAGCTATATGACGTAACATTAAAAAAATCACACCATAAAAAAAAATGGAAAGACTGGAATTTCTCAATAGTTCGAATTCTCGTTTTTGCTGACTTATTAATTGAGTCCGTTGTCAATTTATGATTTCTGGTTTCTGGAATACGGCCAGAATCCACCTTTACAAATCGCAGCGACAAAATGCCTTCCTTATCTATGTGGGTCTTTCTGGCGCATGGAATGAATGGTGAAGGTGGCCATTGAGATGTTTTGTCGGACATAAATATTACTCTTGATATTAATAAATTATTCACTTATATTATATACACGTGGACTTGTTTGCTGCGGTGACCGGATAATTCAACACACTTATGAATCGGCAAACTTTTTAAAAGTGATATAAAGTAATTAAATGTACGAAAAAAAAACTGCCTCGAAAACTTAATTTGACCTAACCTAATTTATATTTTACAATATAATTTTTTCACAGTATAAAAAAAAAAAAAATTATTTTTCGGGTTAGTTAGATGACGTTTTAGAAAATATTAGTTTTTTTCGTACTTTTTATGACAAATCACTTGTGCAGAATTCGTACCTATGTGTGTTGAATTGTCATGGAACCGTTTGCTGCTAACTAAAGATAGGTAACTATATTTTTTACTAAGAGCTTCCATCTAAAATAAATATTATGATGAGAATGTTTTCTTTATTAGAGTGGAACATGTTTTTCAAATTGAAAAGATATCTTGGAATCTTACGTTTTGTTGAAGATTTTAGAGTTTAGTTTATAGGACGTATGTATCTAATTAGAAAATAAAATATTCTTTTCTTACATTTTATATTCGATATATCAAGTAGTGTTATTCAGTATGTTTTCGATATTTTTTATGTGTGATACTCAGAGTAAATAATATGTATGGATGCCCTAACACGCACGGGGAAGAGACCAAAACAAGAGGGGCGGGGGTGAGCTAGACGTGCCGCCTATTTAAATAACACAGCTACTAAGTAAAAAGGTTCGGTTTGTTTACAAAAACCGAATATTCGTTAGAGTATTTAATTTGACCCTTTTCATAAGTGTTTTGTAATTTGCTTACCGTAGTCAACATCACTCGGAATAAACGTGGACGGCAGTGCACCAAAGCTGGTGCCAAAATATGTGTTACGCGAACTTTGCCTCAAGCCATCTAAGGCAAATCTATCAATTCTGACGTCAGTGGTGTGATAGGTGTTTCGCCCCTGCTTAGTGTTCCGAGTATTCGCATTATCCCAACCATCCTCTATCATTTCTTCTTCCCCTTCCTTATTTTCTTACAACACATAACATTTTCTCAAAAAAATGGGGGTTATGGTTTTTCTAACAACGACAGTCCTAACATAAAACATGTAAAGTAATATGTATACGTACTATGTACATACGAACTCTGCGAACACGAACAATGAGATGTATTCTGATAAACGACGGGCAAAGGTACCTATTGCCTTTTTTATTATATACGAATTAAGTAGGTATTTTTTTTTAATAATTTTTGTTTGAACGTCACCACACTGTCATTTACATTGCAATAGCATCACATACCTTGCCAACATAACTTGCAATATACAGTTCTTTAAATGAATGCCGTCAATCTTCCGATTTCCGGAAAAATAACACTTCATTTGCATCCATTCGGTATTATTAATTTCGTCGCGACGGCTTTATCTTGCCAAATGGGCATTTTCCGAGCACTTTAAACCAGCAGGTCGCTGGTTCGATTCCCGCGCAGTAAACAAACACATTTTAGGGTTTGTCAAACGTTATGTTTGACAATATTAATGGTAGAGTGTTTTTTTTATATGAATACCGCACAAGAGTCCCAACTGCTCCCAACCGTCTGGAGCCAGTGAAACTATGGAATTTCCAATTGGGGAATGTTGTCTGGCTGAAGGTATTGGAGAGGGGAAGGAGAAGGGGAAGAGGGAGGTGGGGAAATACCTGGCTATTCAGATCTGGTCACCAAACACGGCTAAAAGCGTTACCATCCTTGGCTACGAATCCGGAGGTCGCAGGTTCAAATTTTAATTTTAAATCATTATAAATGATAAAGTCACAAAACGACAATCTGTTTTACTTTTCATTGTTTAGGCCGGTTTATTTTTCTGGGGAATATCCATGAATTATATTTTACGCGTTACATAAATGAACGGAATATTTTCACATACAAGTATGCCAATATAACTATAGCACTCAGTTATTATAATTTTCATTACATTTTATATATTATTTCATGTGACTGAATCTGTGAGTTATAAAAATGTCGTGCATGTTTCAAGGTTACGAGAAGAAATCGCGCACATAGTACAAGCGTAGTCAAAATAGTTTTTTGTTGGGAAGTTCTCTTAAAAAGATTTTTTTTTTCTTAGACTGCGAATATTTGAAGAAATATGTTGGGAATATATTGTTTACTGATACAGATCTACAGTTGAGGTTGTTCGGTGCGATCATAGTACTTATTCGATGTGCATTATATGTTTCTGTTTAATCATTTTTTACTTACGATTGATTGTCTTGTACTAGATGTGCGAAATATGTACATCATCGGCAACCTTGTCATGCAAATAATTAAAATGATGCCGTGTGTTGGTTGATATACATTTACCTATGTATGTGTGTAGCATTGGTGTGGAGTTAAGTATTTCCCGTGGTCACAATTTTACAAACGCACCCTTCTTGTATGAGTAGAAAAAACAACAGCTTGTTTAAGAACAGATAGCACATACGTATATAAACTGTAGATAGTTTTAAAAAAGGGAAAACCAGTGGACAGAAAACTATAAACTAGTTTTAAAAGCTAGTAGTTTTTTTTCCTAGCTCGTTTACTAAATTAAAAACTTTGTGTGATAATTTATGTTTCTTCTTAGTGCCTGAAGGCTTCTGATTTACCACTATTCTCAGTTTATCCATCCAATTGATTGGAGAAGATTTGTTTTATATCTGACAATGTGGTCAAGATAATAATCTAACTTATCTCTAATCTTGATTTTTAGAAATTAGTCCACTGTTATAATATAATATAATATAATATAATATAATATAATATAATATAATA
>JAHDVE020009549.1:0-12990 GCA_022606495.2 Halesus radiatus | reverse complement strand
TTTTATTATTAACAGTGTTGGTCCAGGTGACGCCTGCGTGGGACCCAGACCCAACCACTGACTAGGCAATGTAGTTTTATTGATTTTTTTAATGTAGTTTGATTACTAATATTTTGAAGGGAAACTTATCAAAAAAAGTTTTAAGGAGGCCTGTTACACGCATTAAAAAAATGTGGTTACGTGTATAATGTGAAAGTTTTTTTTTACCTTCATTTGTATTTTAATCTTTATTTTTGAGTGAATCGTCTGCATAAGCGTCACCACTAGATGTTAAAGTAATGTTGTTCCATATATACCTTCATCCAAATTGATAAGAATATTGAATGGTATACGTCTCCGAAAGACAAGAATTCCATCATGGCGCCATGTGGCTTCTCAGTTATGGGTATCTGTGTGATACTAAGAACATTTTAAAGTAACTTATTCTGAAACTTCATCATAGAAAGCACATTTATTTCCGTTTTCATTTCTAAAATTTGAATTTTTGTAGCGTATTTCACTCTTCTGTTTATCATGAATATAAACAGATTTTTTTCTAGCCAGTACAGCTTCAAAATATTCATAAATAAATCTTTATTAAAGCCTTTCCTCTTCCAAGAATATGTTACATAAAGTAAAGGGTTATTAAAGTACCAACATTCACACCGCAGATATGTGTACAGGTTCACATTGTTGTTGGTCACACAGGTGTCGATATTGCCAGGAGCAACTTGATATTAACAACTTCTTTTTTCGGCGACCTTTCAAATCCCTCGGGCGGTTATCTACCACTGTGCATGTAAAGTATACTAATAGTGATATAAACCACAGTCTGCGATATAATGCGATAAATTTATAACCAACCGTAATACATTCAACAATAGACAGGCAAAGAAATACAATTTAGTAAATCAATTTAAAACTTCGCCCTTGGGATTTTCTATCGGTGCTGGTCGCTGATTTCAGTTATAAGTGGAATTTAAAAAAAATCGAAATTCCGTGTCGGACTCCGAAAAATGAACAAAAAAACTTCGCCAGCAAATGATTTAGCATGGATAGTGCCTTGTACGTATAAGTCAAGTGGCCTCTCCTTGAGAGATTTGATCACATTTAATCTTTTATTAATATATTATTATGTGAAGCTATCATTTCGTGGTTATCCGTTATAATTCAATGAAACAATAAAGCTTTGTTTTAACCACTTTTTTATGTTTAACGACAACCGGTTTCGGAACAACCGTTCCATCATCAGGGTAAAATTTATACTGATTTATAAAAACTAAAAGCATTTATTTTGCCCTGATGATGTAACGGTTTTTCCGAAACCGGTCCGCTTTCCAAATAAAATGTGGTTAAAACAATGTTTTATTGTTTCATTTAATTTTAATGATATTAGTATTTCCAGCTCTTTTTTTCCATATTAGTACAAACTCCTTACAATGTAAAAACTCATAAGGTGGATGCGTGACTTTTAATAAAATTTGCATGGAAATAGAACTCTCTAATGGTTTGACCTGATTTTATATGAAGTTCTTCAAAAAATCATAATTCTTTCGTTGTTAATATAAATGTCCACTACGCCTTATAAATATATTCTGTATAGGACAGATCTCGAGGTCTTACCATCTTTACTTGACAAACAGGATTCACGTTTCTTCACTTACTTGAAAGGTAGGAACTTATGTGACCATGATACATAGAACCTGGCCACCTAAAAATAAATTTCAAACTTCTCGTGCCTGGGCCCGATTTGGATATTTTTACCCAATAGACTTTCCGGCATTGTTTTAGAATCTAATTTCTTCAGAGGTATATTACATTTCACGGTGGCCGCTCACATAAATTTCCCGGAAAATAATGTAAGTGATTTTTATACTAAGGTCTGTTATGTTGTGGCTTTTCTTTTTTAAAGAACGCTTATATGAACATCAATTTTGAATAATTTAATACGAAATAAAAGTAAACGTCGACCATGACATAGGCTAATGTATTTTGAATATTTGAATTTATGTCACATTCAAATATGGTTTGTTATGTTTGATAACCTTTGAGATTAGTATTTTCTGTAAAATCTTTATATTTTAACTGCAATATATATTTTTTCACACTTTTCTTTGTTACATATTAACATAACTTATCCAATGAAAGCACCAAGCGATATTAGATTCGCTGCCACTGAAAGTTTTCCAAAATTTACGAGTATTATTTATGTTATCTTTTCACGATCTATGTCACTTTACTTTTTAAGGTTAACATTTTTTGACATTTCCGATATGCTCCAAAAGATTTTCTTTTATGTCTTTGAAATTCCGACTTTATTCCTTAACTAATTTCTTTGGGAAGCTTCCGTCTGGGACTTGGGACTGCGCCGGATATATTTCATTGAAATCTATCAATGCTGATGGAGATTAATGAAACACCCACTTTTATTCACGAATTCCCTCTAGGCCTTATTAAAAAAATATATTGCTTTTCAGGCTACTACTCTAAATAGGTCAGGTTCATTTGGATATTATTACCGACCGTGTTAAAGTATTTTAAGCCTACAAGAAGTATTTCAAAACTTTTTTAAGTTCCCTGGGACAGCGGTTCCGTCTGTTTTTCATGGTTATCGTATTCGGCCAAGTACTTGGCGAATAAAGAAGTAAGAGTTTTACGCTGATTCTGAAAAAGGGGATTACATGAAAAATATTATTTTCTTTTGACTTCTTGGCTTCCGGTTATGAGAAGATTTAATGAAAAATAAGCTTTACTTTTCACATCTTTCCGGAGATGGTAGAACTATGGCATTTCCATTTTGGGGAATTTTGTAAGGCTGAAGATAAAAGGAGAAAAGTAACGAGATATTTAGATATGATCACTTAATACAAATCAATTCATTTCAAGTAACGTTTTACTTCTGAGTGATGGCCACTTACTAGAGCAATACTGAGAATTTCTTCCACTATGGAACTTAGAGATAAAACAACCATACGTGGGTCCAGGGTAAAGAATTTCCTGGCTCTGCCACAGATGTTCAGTATTATGCCACCCAACAAATCATCTGAATCATGGCAATTTTACAATTTTAACCATAAAGGAAAGTAAAATCCTTCCGAAACACTTATAAATGATGACATCAAATAGTGTTTTACTATAATATTCACATTTTGTGTTATTTTAGTTTACGCAGTACGGCATTTTTAAAAATTAAATGTGACCACGTAAGGGTCAAAGATTAAAATTTATTACAATCGAGGGAATAACACTGATAACAAGACTTTATTATTGTTATCACCAACGCAATGTCCAATCTGACACGTTAAGATACTGAGTTTTGGTATTTATTTCGATTCGTCTTTTCACGGGAGTGCCGAATTATTAACCGGAGTTTTATTGTTAGCATATTTTCTTACGACGTTGTAGAATTAAAAGAAAATTAAATTGAATAAAAAGAATGACAACTCATCGCCTGGAATTTAATGCTGTAAAAATGTTTTTCATGAGGCTTCTAGTGAAATACAACAACGCATACCGCATGATGTTCGGACTTCCCAGACACTGCACTACCTCCTCTATGTTAATGGAAGGTGGGTTCCTGGATTTGCAGCTCTAATAAAAACCAGGGTTGCAAGAATAAGTGAAAGGATCAATAACTCCATTAAATGCCCTCATGGAATTCCGTAAGAATTCAAGCACGAGTATTGAACCCCATTATAGAAAGACATTTTCCTCGACAATCTTCAATCCGATCGAACGCTCATAATTTAAGCGTTCAATCAATGATGTTTTCTTATTTACTGTGCATACTGTGCATTTATTATTGTCTCTTGTTTTGCTGCTCTCTTTTTTTATTTTTTTATTTATATTCTTCCTCTTATTTAATGCATGTATTTATTCTCTCTATGGGATGTGTGAGATTGAACTTACCTATCCATATTTCGGAGTAAAGACAATTATTATTATTATTTATCTAATTTTTTATAAAATATTTTTGGTGTTTTTCCAACCCTTTCACGTGCATTTGGAAATAGATATATTTCATAAATGTTTTTAATTTCCAATCAAGAACACATAAAAATTGGCGATTTAGGTTATCCAATATCTGGCATAACTGGATTTTGCGCGCTATTTTTATCGTTGGATTTTACCTGCCCGTTCAGACAGAAGACATTTACATATCATGATTTTTGTTACCAAATTTTTAGAATTCATGTTTTGAAAGCATATTTGTTCGATTTTTTTTTATTTTTGTATAAAAATTACAATTTGTCGCTTTATGTTAAAAATGCCCTTGGAGATCCCGTATTCTTTTTATTTAAAATATATGAGGCAAAAAAAAAACGCATATGAATTTCATTATCTTATTAATTATTATCAAGCATCAAATGTGTCTATCACTAGCAATTTTAAAGGGTATTACTGAAGGAAATAATATTATCTTTCCTCAAAACTTTATGAAGATAATCGACAAAAAACTTATACAGAATTAAATTTTAATAACTTTAAAAAAAAAATTATTTAAACAAATTTAATAACATTGTTATTGAGTTCTGCAAGTATTTTTTATTTTTAATTATTATGACAGCTATCTCGGCGTTCAAGGTCAATTACTATATGAATAAAATTATTAAATTTATTTTATTTATATTAAATTTTTTTTAAATTATTGTATTGAACGGAAGAACAATTAATAAATTAATATTATTTATAATTTTGAAACTATCAATTCATGGTGGAATTCCATATTGAAATCCATAGATTCAGTAAATAAACACAATTTAATTCGTCTTCCAGAGGGTAATAAACCAACCCGAGAAGTAGTTTTTAAAAACATAATAGTAAATAGTGCCGTCAGCAATAATACAAATTTCAAGCAATAAATAAAAACAGTTGTTACGTAACGAAAGGATGGCCCTGAGTTGAGTTCTAGCTACTCGTCTTAACAAATAAGCTTGGCAAGCAATCCCAACATTTCTCACCATAACTAATCAACCAGATGATTTTAGCGCCCAAATAAACCAATCAGAGCATACATTTGTACGGTCCGATAACGAAGCAAGAGGAAGCGACGCGAGCGCCAACCGTGGCTTGGCGGCGGCCACGGCTGCCCTTCCACCTTCACTTCCCGTCCGGTCACAAAACTGCCAACAGCGTCTCTGAAAAGAGGTCGCCATTTTGTGTTACTAATCTGTGAGGCTACCTATTGTGCATGCGGGTTGAAACCCGTAGCTAGTCGTGCCATTTACTGCCAAAGCACCCATCATGATGACTTGCCAATTAAAAGCCAAAGTAAACTCAGTGCGGAGATGTCCAGCCCTGGCGTCCTTGCCAGCAACTCCCACCACCCGACCAGATCACCTCATGTAAGCTGATTTTGCATCTCTCCTAATTGTGTTGTACTAGCCTTTGTCATACTTGCTATTCCCGGTTAGAGATTTAAATCAGAAAGAGAGAATTTTACGTTAGAATCATCTCTAGAATAGGACTTTTCTACTAACTACTCGATTGTTCCTAACCTACTATGTTTGTTCGACTCTCGCAATAAACTCTGATATTGAAAACACTTTACTCGCCTCATTTAACGTAGAATTAGAGACTCCCTCAACCCAATTATAAGACTGCAATTGATTCACGACCCTGAACGATGAGAACCTAATGCCTCTGCCGATCTGAGCTAACCAGTGTCTGGACCAGACTTCTCATCTAAGAGGCCATCTCCAGGGTAAGTCCTGCCGATATAATTGTCTCCCTTAACTTCCCCTTGTAACCCAACCTTCCTCTCCCCATCTCCCTTTCTCCCATTTTCATAATACTGGCTTTCCAACTTAGGGGCTTTCCTCCTACCTACTCCTCTTCATCACCCTCCTTTTCATAATACAGTATCAGAAAGCAGAAAAACTCACTCCAGACATTAATAGTATATACCATAGATTTAGTATTCATCGTACCAGTCTGATGATGCCTGTGATAGTAAATAAAAATAAATAAGTGGAAAAAAGTTACAATGGTTTTTTAAACAAAAAATGAATTTTAATAAATTAAAAATTAAATCATGTAAAATATGTTAATGAACAGGTACGTTAAGCGATCATAACATAAACCACCCTTGGATCTTCCTTCCTTCAGAGCCACAAAAGATTTATAACCTTCGGGAAAAATAATATAATGCATAGTGTTAAATGAAAACATAAATATCTTAATCGATTAATGTGGAATATAAATGATTTCATAATAAATACTGAGGGATAATATACGCAAATGTCTGAACAGATTCCTTTTTCATCCCCTAACCTCCTATTATAAGAAGTTGAGTAATATTGTGGGTCTTTCAAAATATTTGTGTAAGTAATAAGTGCGAAAACAAGACTATTCAGTTACAGTTATTTTAAATGTTTAATGAAAGGCAGATTTATTAGATTCATAATTTGAAATATGACTGGCAGAAGATTTTCTTTAAAATATTGGAATTATTAACTTCTAGTAGTAATTATCCGGATTCAATCGAGTAAACGTTAATTTTCGTATTGAATATATTCATTTGAAATATTTTATGATCACGTATAATTTTTCAAGCAACGTTTTGATCCTGAATGGTGGTCCTTCACCAGGGTGATACTGAAAGTATCTTCCACTCTGATGGCAGATATTTAAATCTCCATAGTTTGTAATGGAAATCATATTGCGAAATACAAATAGTTGCCTAAACCGAGAAATTTCCTAAAAACGTAGAAAATTTTGTATCAATTTATTGAAACCGGGTTCAGTTCAGAATTGAAGTAACAATACTTCAGTAGTTCATTTATTTATAATAATATTTTTTCAGAATAAGTAAACACATTGTTGATTGACATGATGTATTAAAGTTTAAAATTTTCAATTTTAAAATTTAAAATTTAAAATAAAAGTTTTCAATTTTAAAATTTAAAATAAAAGTGAATTAAAAATAACGTGACTTGTTATTTAATACTTACATGATGTAGTTAAATTTGAATATACAATTTTATTAAATATATCAGATCTCTACAATTCATGTACGAATAGAATTTTCATTCCCCATCAGATATAAAAACATGTGATTATATGGAAATTCGGAAAATTAAAACATCCCTCACAATTTATTGCAGTTGCGCAGCCATTAATCAAGGCGTTTCGCTTAAGTATTCTACCCGTTGGAAAACACGATACATGAATAAATTTTCCTTTAAATCTACTAATTTAAACTAAGTAAGTAGGTTAATTCGTCTTTTTTTGTTCCATTGCACATGACAATAGTGTACATGACATAATGGTTAGATTCATTATTTCTCATACCTATCATCATCGTGAATATTAGATAAATGTAATAAAAAAATACCTTTATACCTTTATTACAAATGCCATATGATAACTCTATGAAATCACTTATTTTAAATGTAATTAATTCGAATTCAAATTTTAGTACAGTAATTTATTTTTTGTTTCTTAATCATCCCGTTTTTATTCCATGATGACGATATTTTTTAGGATAGACCTACTTACTATCGTATTATACAATTATCTCTATACATGAAAATAAATGTTCTTCTGTCTGTCCTCGATTTTTTCAAAAATTACTCTACCGGTTTCGCTGAAAGTAGCACAGTTTGTTTTTATTAGTTCCGGGAAGGTTTAGAGATTATTTTTAAAAAAATCTAATAAATAAAAGTATTTCTATAACGTTATAAAATTATATAAAGTATGAAAAACATTGAACCCGCCATGTTGTATTGAGGCTAGCCCATAGATATACCACTATGGTTAGACAGAGATTACATATTTAAAAGAAGGTGGTTTGTTTGGGTAGAATATTTTCATAGTGGAAAACACAAGAAGGTACCTACTTAAGATTTTTAAAAATTTAGATTGGAATTAAAAAAAAATCAAATTAATGATTCTTTGTTTAGAGATACTAATAGTCATCACAAGGCATTACCTTTTCTGTCAAATTAAGTACAGCACCCAAACGACTTCAACTTCGTAAGTTTATTCCAAAAAATAAAAAATACCTAGCTAGGCTGGTAATTAATATTAAGTGGTATCTTAAATCCCGTAAACAGTGATGAATAATCCGAACAAAACAAAACACTCACATAGCGACAAATTAGTTTTCAGTTATTTGGAAAAAAATATTGCATGAAGGTAATTAGAGCCTCTTCCTAAAACTATTAATAAAATCCGCCGCATTGAGAGAGCGCCAAGTACTTCAATTAATAAACTCCGCCGCTTTGAGAGAGCGGCAAGTACTCCAATTTCGGCATTTTCACCAAATATTCAACGGAGAAAGTCGTTTCAAAATGGCCCGCACATAAAAATGAGCTGATAAAAGTAGATTAGTAGTATTTATCAGTTCCCAAGTTAATCGAGCCAGCGCACAATGGTTCTAGTCGCAACTTAAGCTGGAGTAAAAGATTATTTGTATATTCACAACCTAAATCATTATAATATTTGGCAATTTTTTACTGTTTCTTTGGTGATCCACACTTCTACAATGATTTTCAACATTTGTATGGAAGAACTTGAAAGGGAAAGATAAATCTTAATATTTTTCAATGTAAAATAAGGATTTCATATCATTATCCCCAGAAATGAATTTGGAAATACAGCGTTGCCGTTAACGAAAACACTTTTTGTTTGTTATCCCAGGTCTCAAAAGCACTCGTCTAGAAAACGTTATTGAAACAAAAATTTGTTTATGCAAACAGTGGAATATAATATCACGAGGTGTAATTATGCAAACAGTGGAATATAATATCACGAGGTGTAACTATGCAAACAGTGGAATATAATATCACGAGGTGTAATTAGATGGCAGACAGAAAAAATATACATGAACGGCGTACTTATATTTAAAAATGCTTTATGACTAAATCTCGATGACCAATTTTTTTTGCAGCCTGGCTATGACTCTATAAGTTAATCACTCAAAATAGGAAAAAATAGGTTTCATCAAAGCATGCAATTCAACAGTTGATGACTGAGACATGCTTAAATGAAGGGGCGTTTTTGCAGTGTTATCTGGCTACGCTGTTTTCAAGCATACGTATAAATTAGTAACCAGCGCCATTTAGTAACTAAAATCACCTCAAGAGAGCTTTACATCTTGTTAAAGTTTGTAGACCCTTTTAAATAAAATTGTTTTTAGACTTTAATAAAGGTTTCGAAATTGCTTTCTGACCTCAAACCAAATGGAAGGTCATTCGAAGAATGTGGGCCCAGTACATTGAAAGCTCTGTCTTAAGCTTAATCGTAATTTCCGATATTTGACTATCTTTTTATCGGAATTTAATGATTTTAAAATGATGACAAAATTGCAGTTTTGGCCATGTAAAGTTGTGATCTGGACGTTTGTGGAACGGTAAAATAAAATCTAAATAATTCAGGGGAAACGCCGGCGCCGCCCGCCACGCACCGGTAAGTACGCTTCTAGCGCCCACTAGAAAATTTTCTTCACGGAAAAACTTTAGGATATTAAAACGAGCCTAGTCTCGCCAAAGACATCTTATTTTTGCCTTAAGAACCTCAATTTTATAAAATCTTCACTTTAATATGACAGAAAAAACTATGTTTTTAAGCTATTAACACACTTTAACTCCATCATGAAATTTGCAAAGCCTTTGTTTTTTTCTGACTGGTAATTATTTCCATTTCTAAAATACCAGGAGCATTGCAACCAACCCACTGATGAATTTGTCACCTTGAAAAAGGTAACCTTTGCACAAAACTCATGTGTAATGTAATACTATATATAAAAATTATTACATTTATGAAAAGATATTTCAATGCTACGTAGCTGATCAAAACGACATTGGGGTCTAAATTTTTTTTTATATAATCTAGATCCATAACTGTAACATAATATAACTAGCAAAAAAGATAATTCGTCGGTCTATCACGAAAACCTCTAACGCGTCCAAGATTGGTAAATGTTGGCCTTGTGGTGGTTGAATAGAACTAGAAGGTTGATGTAGATGGGTTGTTTTGCGATCTCGTTAAATAAAACACTTTTTAGTTACGCTTCGTGATATTATTTTTGTGATATAAATAAAGTTTGTGCCTTAAACGAGATATTAAGCTAGCTAAAGTAAGCTTGGAATTCAAAAATATTCCCAGGAACTTAACTTCTTTAGAGATAGGGATGACTTCATCGCCAAATCTCACCTGAATATCTGGGAGCTTTCGACGACGAGTGAAGATGACAACTTTGCTTTTGGAAGGAGAAAGTTCAAGGCCATTACTATTTAACCACGCCAAGAGTTTTCTAAGAGCGTTGTTGATTGCTGACGCTGCGATGAAAAGATTGGGGGATATTTTTTAGAACGTTAAGTCATCGGCACATTGAAGTATATCGCTCATGAAATGAATAGATTTTTCCAGATCGAAAGTATAAATATTGTACAGGATCGGGCTTAAGGCAGACCCTTGCGGGAGTCCTTTGAATATGAGTTTAATTTGGGGAGAGGATCCAGGCCCGACTACAAAAATACTTCTCTGGGAGAGCAAATTAATAATGAATTGGACCAATTTGGGTGGGACGCCAATCACCAATAATTTTTCTTTTAGAATGGGGATGACAACATTGTCATATGCTCCGCAGATGTCTAAAAACACTGCTATACAATATTCGTTTTTAAAAAGTGCTAATTCAACATCTGTCATAAGAGAGGAAAGGTTATCAAGGGTACTCTTACCTTTTCTAAATTCAAACTGCGAAGGGGAAAGGATATGATTTTTTTCTACGAACCAGTCTAATCTATTCTTAATCATCCTTTCAGCTACTTTGCACAGAGTAGAAGAGAGAGCAATCGGTCTATAGCTTGAACCTAGACTGGGATCTTTGTTACTCTTGCAAATGGGAATGATATTTTGGATTTTCCCGTCTGGGGGAATAATACCAGAATCCAGAAATA
This sequence comes from Halesus radiatus, assembly GCA_022606495.2. Taxonomy (NCBI): domain Eukaryota; kingdom Metazoa; phylum Arthropoda; class Insecta; order Trichoptera; family Limnephilidae; genus Halesus; species Halesus radiatus. The sequence goes on along the minus strand of JAHDVE020009549.1, from coordinate 2,104 downwards.
TATTGATAAGAGAGAGAAAGTAGGAAAGGGAATTGTCATCATTGTGTCTGATGAATATGTTCAGAATTTCATCCCTGCCTGGAGCAGAGTCTTTGAGGTTTTCCGAAGCTCTCTTTAACTCCTCTATGGAAAATGGAGCATCTAACCATGAAGACGAATTTGGGGTAAAAGATGGAATAGGTACTTCATCAAGATTAGGGACATAGGGGGGAGCTATTTTACTAAGAAAGTCAGAAATCCGAATTGCTGAATTGTGAGATGACTTCGGCAGTGAAAAGGAAGATCTAAATCTGCGAATCATCGACCAAACCTCCCCCGCTGGAGTGGCAGGGGATATGTTAGTACAGAAGTTACGCCAGCTGTTTTTTTTTTAAACGAAATGTACGTTTAGCCAGAGCTTGGGCATTCTTGGCTGTTAAGTAATTTTCCATTGTCATCTGTTGGTAGTATGTCTTATTGGCCGCTTTCCTTTCTTTCAACACTTGAAGGCATTCCTCATCCCACCAAGGGGGAGGGCGAGCCTTCGTGCCTACAGGAGAAGATTAAGGTATAGCCTTTTCAGCGGATTTAAGAATGCACTCAGACTAAGATTTATAAGTGGAGGTGAAATTTTCTGAATTAGCGGTAGGAAGGGAGAGGGTAAGAGCCTGAATAGATTCTCTGAATGATGGGATAGTGGTCACTGCTGCAGGGGTCTGAAGTAGTTCTCCAGGAAATTAGTGGAGAGATACATGAGGAACAAAGAGATATGTCCACCGCACTAGGTCTTTGTCTAGGGTGACTTAACCTTGTTGGGGATCCGTCATTTAGAAGACACAGGTTCAAGGAGTCCACAAGGTCAATAATTTTGTTTCCTGAGAAATCCGTGGATGAAGAACCCCACAGTGGGGAGTGTGCATTGTAGTCACTCAGAATAACCAAAGGAGAAGATATTTTGCCAAGCATGTGGACCCATAAGGAAATGAGGTAGAAGGGGAATGTAGAGCGATATAAATGTAATATTAGAGACAGTAGCTACTACTAATTGGAAGGATGCATTTATGGATTTAATGGAAAGAGGGGTGAAGGGTAGTGAGTTTTTGATGAGCAGGGCTGCACCGCCCATCCCAATAATGCGGTCGTCCCGCAGACATTGTAAGCCACTCACCTTGAAGAGTTGAGCAGGCTTAAACCAAGTCTCAGAGACGGCAGCAATCGATATTAAGTGGAAATGCAGAAGGCGGGTGAGGTCATCCTTATTGGAGATGGCGCATCTGCTATTCCACTGAAGTATTCTAACGTCTTGTGGAGTCATTTTGAGAAAGTGATTTTAATGTGTAATAATAGAAGCAGCGTTGGACGGTAGATTGGTTTGTGAAGAAATTAGGTCAATTAAAAGCACAATAAGGTTTTGAATAAATGAAGAATTGTCTTGGGAGAGTTTTTCAGAAGGGAAGAGAAAGTTCGTTGACGATGGATTAGAATTATTTGCACAACCATTTACGGCAGTTGAAAGTGATGACCCATTGGGATTTAAAAGAAGTGAATTGTGTTTTTGATCATATCCAGGAGCCGGTTTAGGGGTGGGGTTTTTGTATGAGAATTTAGTTGAGCGAGAAGAAATTGTTGTTGAGGATTGGAGAGAGTTGGATGTAGGGTTGCTGGATAAAGCCTCAGAAAATGATTTTTTGACGGGAGGGAATAATTTAGAAGCCTGCAGAAAAGATAAGTTATGAGAAAACATCGAAAATTTAATATTTTTTTGGCGGGATTGTTCTGGGCAAGAAGAGTTGATGGCTGTATGAGAGCCTAAACAGTTGAAACATTTGGGTTGGGCTGAAGAAGGGCATTGGTCAACTGTGTGGCTTTCACCACATTTGAAACATCTGGGCGGAGATCTGCATGCTACTTTGGTGTGACCAAAACGGCAGCAATTAAAACATTGTGTGGTGGGATAAGTGTAAATTTCAATTTCGGTAATGAATTAAAAAATAAATATATATGCGAGGGAAGAGACTGCCCTCCAAAGGTGATCACGACAGATTGGGAGGGTTTCCAGGAAATTGTGCCCTCAGAAGAGTTATTGTAATTTAGTCTTCTGGCTTTTATGGAATTGGCGATATGT